>SNQJ01S0209819.1:0-16048 GCA_010110895.2 Picea sitchensis
ACTTCTTGATTAATCTAAGTCATCTTTCTTCTTCCATCTTATTTGCCTCTGATACTGAGAGAGTTCATGATTCACTGATTCACATGGATTGTTGTAACTCTATATTGTATTATTATGAATTTTTTATTATAGTGTTGTTATAATGTCTTTTAGTTTCCTTGAAAAATTGAATTCAAGAGAATCTTGTGTTTGAGTTTTTTCCTTCTTAAGTTGTTGGAAGACCTGATGTCCATAGAAAACCTCTACACTTTCTCACCAAATTCTTCCTCCTATTCACCTTTACTCCAACTTACTAACTGAAGTTGATACAAGACCTCAATTTCTTGTGCATGCCAACCCAGATTTTATGAGTTGGAACGTTATTATCTCGAGTCTTATCCATTTGACCCCCTTAAAACTCATTTACATTTACTGTATAAACTGATGGTTATTGGTCTTATCCTCATTAGAGTCTGAGGGTGATTCCTAGTGCTAACATAAATGGCGTCGTTGGCAGGGACAGATTTGAGCAGATTGAAGAGCTCCCTGGAAAGAACGACATAGATCCAACTCTTGATGGTAGACAAGAGAGGGATATAGAAATTGACTGTAATCATCTACCTGGCGACTCCACATCAGAGACTCCAGTGGGGAGGATCCTATTGACAGAAAGATGAAGGCAATGACTAGGTATCATCTTATGAGCTTTCTTCATGAACTTGTGTTGTTCTTTATCAGCTCATTTTTGTTTTTCCCTTCACATATAAAGAGGATCATATTTTCCTTTGTTTATTTGGTTGATCACCAGCCTTCCTTTATATATCCATCCTTGGAAGAAGTAGACCTGCTTTCTGCATGTGTTGTAGATGTTGATATTATATCCTCAACTCAACCTACTCATAAAGATGAGATTCATATTGAAACCCCTCCTGAACTTAATCACCCTTGCAGCCCTGGGGAGGTTGAAACTGATCCATAGCCTCCTCAAATCTCATCACATCATGTTGTTACTGTTGAGCCTTGCCATCAGTGTGCTAAGCCTCATATTCAGCCCACTAGTTTTCAAACTAGAATCAGAGACAAGTTGTTTAAACCTTTAAAGCTTCCATATCATCTTCATCCTTATCCTCTTGATTTATTTAAGTACTTTCCTCATTTTTCTGGAGAGGATTATGTTACATCTTAGAGGCATGTGGAGGCTTTCAAGAATTTTATTGATCAGTTTGAGATAGTTCATGAGAATGTTACCATGAGGTTGTTTTCCAAATCCTTGTTAAGAGATGTTGTTGTATGGTTTAAGGGTTTGGGAGCTGACTCCATTGGTTCTTGGGTTGAGCTATACAATTCTTTTTTAAAGTGGTGGGGTGAGAACAAGTCCCTTGATCAATACTGGGATGATTTTAATTCCTTGAGGAGAGGGGAAGAGGAAGCCTTGGTTGTCTTCAACAGGAGGTTTTACAGTGTTTATCATAGTATGTCTATAGAGATCAGACCCACAGAGACTGTTGCCATGGTGTACTATCTCATGGATCAGCGTTTAGAGATTTCCCTTCTCCTGAGAGAAAGGAAATCTACATCTTTATCACAGTTATTCATGGATGTTGAGGAAGTAGAAGAGAACCTCTGAGCTTGTGGCAGGATTCAAAGTTAGTATCATCTCAACTCTAAATGTAAGGCAGTTTTTACCTGCTATCCTTATGAAGAAAAGACTGTGGATAATTTTGTCTATGACGCAGGTATCCATGAGCAGCCCTGTCTTGATGAAAATCATGTGTATGAACAGCTAGAAGCAACAGTTACTACCGTTCATGAAATGGATATTTTTAACAGTTATATTCTTGATGAAATTATTGTTTTGAAGGTTGATCATAGACATGAAAGGAAGCCCATTTTTTATGGATATTCTAGTGATGATGAGCAGCAAGCTTATCTTATATTTGATCACTATGAAGAAAGTAAGGATGATGCAGAAGTTGGCCTTGTCACAGAAGACACAACCCGAGAGTTTGACCAGGAGAAACCCCTAGTTGAGGCACGTGAAGAGATCGTTTATACACAGCCAAAAGTAAATCAGCAGTCATCAGTGGATCAACAGCCTCCTACGTCCAGCCTTCTTCCACCTGTACCTACAGTTCACAACAAGAAGCTTTTTTGACCCACAGATGCATGTGGTTGTCATTCAATCAAGTGTGCCTATAGAGGACCTCAAGCCAGCTGTCAGCAACTTTAAAATAGTGAAGGTAACCTTTCATAAGTTAATCATGCGTTGCCTTCAGTTTCATGACCCTGTCGATGAGTACATAAAGTTATACTTTTCAAATGCTTTGGAACATGCAGGGTTGATCTTTTTATCAGCATTTGAAGGTAATATGGGTGATCATAAGAATGAAATTAGTCAGTTGTCACGCTTTCCTTGTCTTTTATGGATCATTTGCAATGAAGCAAAGGATTCAGTTATCAAACAGTTTGAATGGCTGTGGAAGTTTGCTTTTACCTAGCATTTTGTAAAAGTCAGTTAGCTTAGGTTTTGTACATAAATAAGCTCCCTCAGGAGCATGTGTGTTTGCTTTAATTTTTAGAATAGTGTACTTGTCGGCATGTTTTCTTTAGTAGGATGTTTTTTTATCATGACTCCATAACCCAATGCAGAAGGCAACTGGAACTACTTGTTCTTGGCAGCTCGCAGGGAGCATGACATCCCCTGAGGAGCCAAATGTTATCACATATAGTTGTCAAGGGCAGCAGGTCGTCCAAGTTGTTCGAGGAAATAAGCTTCGGGAGTTTCGAAGTGAGAAGTGTGTGAAATTCCTGAAGTTCTAAAGCCCGAACTCTCGAAATAATCTGAGCCATTAAAAGATGAGGACGCGTGGAGGCAGGTCCCTCACTTCGAAGTTCGACGCTCCGAAGAATTGTGGGAGTTAAACATTGCAAAGTCTCGAAGGGCCGAAGTGAATCTGAGTTGTTGATCAGCGAGAGCCACGTGTCGTCAGATCCATAGCTATGGTAAAATCACAGAAGGTAAGAGAGATTTAAGTTTTGATTTTCTCGGAGCTCGGAAGTCCGAAGCAGATCTCGGTCGTCGATTTGAAAAGGGAAGATCTGATCCATCAATCTAAAAGGTGCCAGAGCTGAGTTGTTGATCAGGAAGCCTCGTCTCAGATCACAATATCAATGGTTGCGCTCCATTGCGAGGTCAGAAGGTGCGCACGTTTTAAAATCTTAGGGGTGGGCCGCAATCGGAACCGTATTTTTTAGAAAGGGACGTGCGGCGGTTCATAGTGAATTGCGGGGACAAAAGCATTTTTCTTTCATACCACCCTTCGTAGCGCCCGCAATCATGCAATTGGGTAGGGTCATGGACCTAGGTCACATTGAAGATGGAGCGATAGAGACGAGTTGCGCCAAAGGCCGAAAGCGCCCGTATTTGGTCACGGAAGAAGATATGTTTGGCCTCGAGGCATCAGGATTGACTCGAAGAAGTCGTGGGAACCGCTTGAAACATTCATGGGTGTCAGGCCTCATCCTAATCCCGATGAAGGTAGTTATTGAAGATGGGGGCGACAGTTGAGACCTCGTCTCACCCCATAAATGGAAACATGCAGAGAGCGGTCGTAAAGGCATACTGTCAATCTGAAGCTTCCTTATGGACAAATTTTCCTGTAAATCACATAACTGTGCCTGGCTCGCATCTGACATGAGGAGGCCTGCACGATCTGACAGAGAAGGCGCCAACTGAAATCGTTAATGCAGTGGTCCAATCACACTCCTAGTGGTTGTAGCATTTCTGAGTATATATAGGTAGTTTTAGTATTTTTTTATGGTCGATGGTTGAGCTAGGCTCCCTTATTGTAATATTTTGATGAAGAACATTGGTTCTCTGGTTATGTAACTTGATTTGAGACTTCCTGATTAATCTAAGTCATATTTCTTCTTCCATCTTATTTGCCTCTGATACTGAGAGAGTTCATGATTCACTGATTCACATGGATTGTTGTAACTGTATTATGATGAATGTTTGATTATAGTGTTGTTATAATGTCTTTCAGTTTCTTTGAAAATTTGAATTCAAGAGAATCTTGTGTTTGAGTTTTTTCCTCCTTAGGCTGCTAGAAGACTTGATGTCCATAGAATACCTCTACACTTTCTCACCAAAGTCTTCCTCGTATTCACCTTTACTCCAACTTACTGACTGAAGTTGATACAAGACCTCAATTGCTTGTGCATGCCAGCCCAGATTTTCTGAGTTGGAACATTATTATCTCGAATCTTATCCATTTGACCCCCTTAAAACTCATTTACATTTACTGTATAAACTGATGGGTATTGGACTTATCCTCATTACATTCTGAGGGTGAGTCCTAGTGCTAACACAGGTCTTCAATTATTTTAAGAGAAGCAACTCATCGTTCTCAAGACCTATCTGGGCGAGCATCTAGAAGGTTTATATTTTAGGCTCTTATCTTTTGCCAGAAACCATCCCCCTGGACCTTCAGCCCCTTCTTCCCATGAAATAAGGTACATGCCCTTCTTTGGTTACTAAAGTCAAAGGGCCTAGAAGAGGGAAGTATGGTGGGAGTGTAATGAGCGGAAAGTGTTAAGTATGTTCTGGAAAGGTACGATAACCTCTCAAGGGACCCCTAGTTGCAACCCTTCCCTAAAAGTTGGCCACTTACTAGGAAATCTATGACACTCACCAAGGTGAAACAAGATCAAAAGAAAAATGTCCAAGAAAACGTTCTATAATCAAAAGCATCTTAAATACATCATGTTTAAATGCCTCAAATATTAGGGTGATTATTTGACTTGTACTGCATGGAGCAAGACCCATGTGTCGTCCAGAAGCTAGCTAGTGTGGTGGATGCACTCACAATGGATCCAAACTATGGTGATAGAGCGGGCTTCCATATGTGCAAGTGGACATTGCTAGCCATGTGGTCTCTCGACACTCCATATATGCAACATGAGGGCCTCAAGACATCATCTCCTTAGTTATCCCACAAAATAGGGATAATAGTCTTCATCAAGCCATCGAGTACACTCAAGTTCAGTTGTTGGTCTAATTGAGGGGTAAAGGGTAATTTGTTTGGTCTTAGTGCCACGTGTAATTGTCATATTCCCAAACCTACAACCGATGAAAGCGTTAGTTGTGGCCATCCATGCTCTTCTGAGAATTAATGGGTTCCCACCCATATTACATTTAGTTTATATGACATAGAAATATGTTGGGTACTTCCACGAGTCCAGTGAGACAATCACATCCTCTAAAATACCCTCTGGCTTAAGTTTAGATCTATCAACCAATTCAAACACAGTGGGTGTAGGGAGGAGATTATGAAGTCTCAATTGAATTATTGTTTCTAATGTTATTACATTTATGATTGCACCTAAGTCGATTAGGGTATTTTCAATGGGAATCTTATTGATAAGAACTATGGCTACAAGATTCCCAGGGTCCATGTACTTTTCTGTAGTGACTCCAGTGGACATGAGACTTTCCAATTTTCCTATAACTTGGATGGTTGGGGGGGGGGCTAGATTTTTAATGCACAAGTCCCTAATTGTTTTAGTATAAATGGGTATGTCCTTTATTGCTTGTAGTAGGGTATTTTAAGACAGATCAGTTTTGACACCAAATCGAACTCAAAAGGTATAATTGGTTTTTCCAGTGCCAACTTCTCTGGAAAAGGAGGTTGATCAGATTGTAATAGTTGTTCCTTCTGAGAACTAGGTTGTGGGGTTGTTTGAAGTTGAGACTAACTCTGAGATTGAATCTAAGATTGAGATGGAGGCTTAAATTTATCAATTTCATACTCGATAGGAGCTTCCTCCTCTTCATTTTCTTGGACAATCACTAAGGATTTTGAATTAAGAGCCTTCCCATACCTCAAGTAAATTTCATGTAGTGGTACAAGTGTGATGGAATATGTAGAAAAGGTTTGCAGATCAGTTCCATAAATGGCTTGAGCTAGCTTATTATTATTAGGATTCATAATGGGCTGGCCAGGAATTTGGGTTGGTCGTGGAGGGTTTTAAGGAGCAGGTAATTGAAGTTGTGGAGGCTAATTGATTTGTTGTTGAGGAGCTTGTGGGAGGTATGTTGTGTATGGTGGTAGTGCAAGATGAGGGAAAGTAGTCATGACATCATGGGATGAACCACCCCAACCTTGTTTCTAGATCTATTGTGGAATGGGCTAAGGTGGCCAAGGTTCTCATGGCATAGGAATGTTACACATATGATTATGAGAATAACGAAATTGAGATGCAGAGTTTTGAACCATACTTGAAATTCTAGGTTTCCATGGTTTTTGTGGTGCCATTGCATAAAGTGAACTTGAGGCTTCTTTCTCCCCTCGATATACTGCCTTAATTCATGGTAAGGAAGGCCAGTCATTGGTGGCATGGGATTCTTCACAGATACCACAAATTTCAATGTTGTTCAGAGGGCATTCCCTCAAAGGGTGCTTCTTTCGACATTTAAGACATAATATAGATAAATATTTTTCACTCCTTAACCTGCAAAACATCCAATTGTGAACTCAAAGAGATGATAATATCAGTTTTAAAATTTTCAAACATGTTACCAATTTCATCCCTCATGACTCATGTTCTTGAAACATATTTTGTAAATATGGAGGTGACATCTCTGGAACTTCTACCAGTCTTTGAGTTCACCCTTGAGTATTGTTTTCATAATTCACATACCTCATCATATGGCAATTGGGACACATCTCTTGATCCCATCATATTTAGAACTTTTAAGCACTCATCTCATGTTCCTCTTAGTAGGATTGTTCTCATTGTTTCCTTACTTAGCTAACTTTGTTTTGATCTTTGAAGGTTATACCGAAATCTCTCTACGCGGTCCTCCAAAATTTCATCATCTTTCTGCATCATCTTGAATATTTCTTCTATAATTTCTCTAGCCTTGCAGTAGTCCTGATATTTTTTCAAAAACACTTTCTTCATCTCATGCCAAGTTCGAATGCTATCCCCACCGAGGCCCATGAACCATCAGAGGGATGCACCTTTCAAGGTGGCAAGGAACAATTTCATTTTATGGGCTTAGTAGAATAATCATAACTCCTACAAAGAACATCAAACTCAAATAAGAATGCATCGGGGTCTTCATTGGCCAAACCATGGAAATTTGGTAGAGAAAATGGGGGAATGTTCTTCATCTATGCTACTCCACCAGGATCTTTGATAGGAAACTCAAAAGTAATTGTCTCCTCATGGTTAGTTCTTGTTACTTCTTCATCTTCCATTTTGTACCATAAAATAAGAGGTTTCTCTTGTACGACAAATGATTTAGAGGTTGCTGCCAAGATTTATGGGTCTTGAACTGAATTGGTCTGGAATTCTATATCAGGTTTCCCTGCAATAGTAGGAGTAAGTATTGCTTCTAATGTGGGGGTCTCTTCTTCGACTAGATTAAGTATAGAAGATTTCTTAGGTCCCTCAGTTATTACCCCTGAAGTTCCTCCTCCAGATTTTCCTACCAGGGGGATAGTAGAATGGATGGCACTTGCAGCACCACTAGATGGGGCGACAGGATTTGCTTTCTTTTGAGGATTTTTATCCCTATTACCCTTAGCCTTATTCATACAGTGTTTATCATTCTAAAAATTAAAATTACTAAAATAATCCCAACATGACAACGGTCTGTGAAGACTCGCCAAAGCAATTGTGTAGGCTTTCACCTCTCTTCTTATTGCTTTCACCTTCCAAGTCGAAAATGTTGGTTCTGCAAAAAATAAAAGAAAAACAATTTCACACTAACTTCAAGATTAATTCCTTCAACACTTCCCTGATAATGGCACAAAAAATGTCAATCGAATTATATGATAATAATTTTGTTACATTTTGTCATCAATCCAAGTTTGTAAACTTACAAAGTTCTAGACACAGTATATGCAGAACTAATATCAAAGTGTTCAAGAATTTTCAACTAACACACCATTCTACAAAACATAATTCTCAGAAAATGATTGTTCATCTAATAGTGCATATTCTAAGGTAGAATTGCAGGTTGAATACAAACTTTTGTATTCGATAGTACTATGTTTAATTCACTTCATAAGTTAGATTGACAACCTTCATTCAGATATATAAAGAATCAAAACAAGAAACTAATAAATGTAGGCAAGGGTTCTATCATGACCATTTTCCAACCAATGACAAATTAGTGACAAGTGTGTGCATAGATTGCAGCTCTGACAACTCCTTGTTTAGAGAATCAACATTCACATTGACATACAAGTAAGCATGAGAATCATGTTCTAGCAAGAATTAATTTGAACCACACAGCATGAATAAACTGCAGCATCAATTAATTAACATTCACTACAAAATCGTGTCACACCTGCTGCATGAATTGAATAATTGAAACTGCAAAACTATGTAAGAAAATAAAATCATGTTATTCTAATGCACAAGTAAACCTAAACTAGGGCACTACTTTTGGGATGAAAGGGGCCCTTCCTTCACTCGCAAGTACACCCAGTACATACCTACAAGCTCAGATATTCAGAAAATAAACAAGCATAGAATTGCCATATATTTCATTAAAAACAAAGTACAAAAATTGAAATAGAGTCTCAATCTCCTTCCCTTCTATTGTTTTCTATCCAACTCCCTCATAGGAACAAATGCCTTCAGTACTTATATAATTACATTTTAATAAGAACAAGTAATTCTAGGCATCCAATCCCATGCCAAATCTACTAAAGATAACCAAGAAGTTACAATATCATATTCGAACAAATCAATGAACAAACAAAATTACATATTTGGTCATCTTTGAAGGCATGAAATCACGATATACTCGCATACTACAATATTTGGTCGCTTGAAGGTTTGACCATGATCAATGTTTTCATTGTTGAAGCTTTGGCCGATTTAGACAACTAATATCCATGTGTATGTGTTCTTCAACAAAACCCACGTCCTCAAATCAACTAGAAGTTTAGCAAGTATCATAATTGTGAAGGCAATTACAAGATCATGTTCAACATGCTACAGGAACATTCCAATAACCTCGTCAACTTGAACAATTAAATATATCTCATTCATTAAAACAAGAAAAATGCAATACTTAGGCTAGAATAAGTACCTTTGAGTCAAAATGCACTTTAAAGACAAAATGGTAAAATGGATGTCATTGTGAGGTAATAAGGTGGGTAAATGGCAAGGTAAATGGTCAAAACAAGATCTTGTAGACTATGCCAAACATGTCAAACCAGGGACCCTACAACGACAACAAGTTATTGAGTACATTATGGTCCAACCTATGGTCAACGATGGACACCAAAATTGCAAAATCCACTTCTTTCCACCCCCAAACTGATGGACAAACAGAGGTGGTCAACAGACTGATTGTGCATCCTCTGAGAATGTACAACTCCAAATATCCACGCACATGGGATGAAATATTTCCTTATGTTCAACATAGCTACAATAGATCCCTTCATATCTCTACTAGCCATATCCATTTTCAAGTGTGCTTGGGGTTTTAACCATTGGCCCCACTTGATGTAGCTCTACTCATTGCATCCACACAGGAAGAATATGCACATGCTCAAACTGAGGCTAATAAGGAAACCGATTTTTTTTAATGGATCCAGCACATCCATCAATAGGTCCATGATGTTTTTTCATAAATCCAATGCCAAGTACAAGCAGTGACATGATCAACATCAGGTTCTACACAAGTTTCAGATGGGCGACAAAGTTTGGTTGCATTTGTAGAAAGATCACCTCATAGTACCCCATCGCAATCTTCGACCACTTTTCTATGAGCCTTACACCATCACTAAGGCCATGGGTGACAATTCTTTTGAATTAAGTATTCCCCCCTTCCTTGGCTTGCACCCAGTCTTCAATGTGGAACTCATTCGATTGTATTTTCCACCCCTATTGGAAACATCAGATGTAGTTGAGCTCTTGGAATATATAGAGTTCAACCCTGATTACTTTGAGTAGGCCACAATTGATCATATTCTAGACACACAGATGAAGAGAAGACACCAACATAAAATACAACTCTAATATCGATGGCCACCTACCTCTTCCACTTACTCACAATAGTTCTCTCGCTTGGCAATTTTCCATGGTTTTTTTGTCCTAAACTTCTAGGGTTGTTTTGAGGCCCTAAACAATGTTTTTTTGGCCATGTTCCTTTAGGGCCCATGCTTGAAAGTAAGAAAGTGTGGAACTTCTTCCAAATGTAATTCTAAATTAGATCCTTCTAACATGTTATCATGGGCCCCAAATGGAGATTGTATGTAAAATTTGCACCCCTAAAAAGTTGATGTATCAACTAAACACCTAGGGACCCACAACCCTTTTATCGCTTCATCTCCAATGGTTAGGATTTTGATGTTTAGGGTTTCTGCCTCTTAGGGATTTTCGTAAAAAGGCTCCTTGTCCTATTTATAGTGGGAAACTTAAAAATAAGCGTAGCCGACACATCTCTTCTCATAGATAAGCTACCACCATTCTAGCTAGTGCATTTTACAGACTTTTATATTGTTCATTCATTAGTTGAATTTGAATTTAGTTGTAATGTCATGTTTTTTGTGATATATTTGTGTGAGTGTTCTTTGTTATTTTCTTCTTTCATTTCATTCTCTAATAAATCCCGATCAAAATGGGTCTATCAAGTGAAAATCCCACGAAGACTATTTTCACATGGGTGCAACCCTATAAATGCTAGCATAACCCCATTTCATGGAGATGATAATCCAATTAAGACAAACAAAAAAAAAGTTAAAACCATTTCATATAATGTTGATCTAGCATCCCATTTATTAAACTAAAATCCCCTACATTAAGGGATAGCCATAGATATCCAAGCTCAAGAATGGGAACAATGCAAAGTGCCAATAGAATGAGTACAGTTTAATTTCGATGGATCATCTAAAGGAAATCCAAGGATGGAAGGGGAAGGAGGTCTTTTAAGAGATCACAACCAAAACTTCTTAGCTATGCCTCTTAGTTTTTTAGATTGAAAGACTAGGCAGAAATTGAAGTCTTGGCTTTGGGAAACACATATGATCTCATGCTTGGATTCAAAGAAACCATCTTTGGAGCCAATTCATAGGTGGTCGTTGACCTTATGAATGGGAAGAACCCTAGGATGTGATTAACGAGAGCAGGTGGTCGAAGCAGGTTTTGGTATGTTTTGAAGAATGCAACTTCCAACATATTAGAAGATCCTAGAACAAGATGGCAGGTTGGCTTGCCAACAAGGCAATCTTAGGCAAGCAATCATTGTCAAATCTCTTATACCCCCACCCCCATTAAGGGGGAAATGATTCGAAAGGTTTGCTAACTAAGTAGTTAGGAGGGGGAGACCCCTGTATTGTGGAGAAAGTTAATCTTGGAGCAAACTTCCCTCTATGGCACGTTATTTGACAGAATATGGCAATGGAGATTGCACTTGTTGTTGCACTTCCTCTCTGAATCTTTGACCACCCACCCTCATCCTTCTTTGGAAAGGGGTTACTTTTCTAAGTCTCTTCAACAAGAGGATTAGAAGAGTTCACAAAGCTTCATTCCCATCAGGAAGAATTGGAGTTAGTATCTTGTAGTGTGACTGCGGAAAAGGCTCATCAAGGGGCACAAATCTGGCAATGGAAATCGTGATTTTGACAATGAAATTTTGTAATTTCACAAATTATGACACTGCAAATGGATTAGTAAACCCCATTCTCCCATTTCAGCTATTAAAACTTGTAATTTCAACAAATTGCCACCAAGTTCATCATCAATTTTCAGAATCCCCTAATCAGTTATGTTGGTTATGAAGCTCTAGCACTCAGTCTTGTTTAATTTGCAAAATGATGGGTAGATAGAAGTTGTATATCCAATGGTACAGCTTTTGTAAAAGTACAACCATTGCTGACATAATACATCGATTGAAATCTTCGAATTTATCCGACATAGTTACAATTAGGTGCCACGCTATTGGACACGTGCCTTTCAAATATTGCCTTGGCTCTAGACCAGTATCTCTCTTGGATATTGTATACACCACTCTGCAAAATTATCTATGCTATAAGCACTCAATGGGTGGGACAAGTTAGTGAGTTTTATTGAACAAATATAGAGTTTCATTGATAAGTGGAGATCCTCTCCCAATCCCAAGACAAGTATAAGGAGTGCCATGATTCATATCAGGATCCACACGTTCAATAAGAGACGTCTGCATTACCCACATCAAAAATTAAGACCGCTCGGATATAGTTCATATGGTATGTTGGGGACAATTCATTTATGCTCGATATTCCTTCATACCTCGGTTTACATTTAGTTTCCAATGTTGAATTGGTCAAGCCTTATGTCCCACGTTTGTTTGAGCAAGCACATGACTCTTTGCAATGGCTGATTGATTTAGATCCAAAGTACGATGCACCACTTACCTACGATCAAATTGTGTCCACTCTGACCAAGTAGACTTGTTCAGAAAAAAATCCCTTTATTTTGAGTAGCTAAGGCTGGAAAATTCCATATCAAAGAAAATGGTAAACTCTAGAACAAGTGAATATTAAACTACCTTAGTTGTGCCTATGTAATGCAGATTATTTCTTTTCAAGATTGAGGGTGCCAGATTTGGCTACGGAGTAGCAGAAGTTGATTGCAGACCAAAATTGTCTATATACGACTTAACCAACAGGTTGGACAATTGAAAAAATTGTGGGAACCATAGACCTTGCAATTCAAAGTGTTGAAACTGTATAATCCAACTTTGCAATGACTGGATGTGGCATTATAGATGAGGAGATAACTCATAAGCCTTAGATACAACTACTAATTTAATTTTGTTAAATTATGAAAATATCAAACCCGGGAAAATGATGTTCCATTTCATTACTACATTTATGTTCTTTTTTTCTTTTGAAAATGAAGGATGCCAAAATCCAACTTAGAAAGATCAAGGGAAGATATTGATTCCATTCCATTTAAATATCTATACATGAAATATAGGCATGACTTGTCAATTCTTTCATTGTTAGAAGAGCATATTTGTAACTTCATAATAGTGACCCTTGTCTGATTGAAGTTGGTACCTAGAGAAGGAAAACAAAATCACAACAGTATAAAGTTTAAACTAGTGTAATACTGAAATGATCAAAATTTCTCACATTGACATTAGAGGTATCAGTTTTTCAGTCAATGTGACAACCACTAGAGAACAAGTCACTTGCTTCTTTATTTTGAATATCAAGATCGTCGATCTATTTCTTTTCTGGAGGATTTATAGAGGCATAAACAAAATAAGGTTTGAAGAGACTCCCCATTCTTGAAACCATATTCTAAAGTTTGAAATCTACACTATATCTATACTTGTTGTAGAAATTGCTATACATCAGAGACAATATGAGATGAAACTTGAGCCTTGTGAGGCCTTTGTTTATCTTTCCCGATAAAGAGATTGTTAAGCATAACTTCTCTAACTATTCCTACTTTGTGATTTCATTTCACGCCTAGCCATTTACATGGGTTGTCTTTGTCTTCATCCCACGAAGCAAGAGATGACCTTGGGTCATGTAAATCTACCTTGAACACTATCAATCCGAGCATGTCATCACTATCTCAACCCAATAGTGGCTCAAAGGAAATAGGAGCATCACTGTAACTGTAAAAACAGCCCAATGTAAGTTACCCATTTCTACAATCACTCTAGATTTTAGATTCTTCTACTAACAACACTTGCATTCCACAAAGCATTTTAAGGTGAAAATGCAAAGTATGTTGTCCCCGAGAATTCAATTTCTATGAAAGGAAAAAATTAGTGCAAAAGGTGATTTTGAGCTCCATGTTGTATGCCTATACTTAGAATCAATTTAATAGAGCCCATTGACTTAAGCGGCTACGTATCAATGGTCACAAATCTAAGACCTCAACAAGAGACATCATTAGGAAGTCCGGCTACCTATCAATGGTCACTAATCTAAGACCTCAACAAGAGACACCATTAGGAAGTCCACCTATTGTAGGACACCAATACCCAATCTAAGGATAGCTTAGGTAGCTAACTATGTAAAGTATCTTTGTTGGAGAGTTCACCAAGGAACTTAAGGATAGCTTAGGTAGCTAACTATGTAGAGTATCTTTGTTGGAGAGTTCACCAAGGAACTTAGTGGCTGTAGAAATAAACTGTCATCAACAGAAGTTTGTCTTTCTAGTCTTTAAGCGGGATTGTGAGGCACTGACAAAGAAAACAACTACAACAATAGATTGCCTCCAGTCCTGCTCCATATGTTGCAGCTCCAAGGCACCAATCAATGTGCATAGTCCAATCCATAACTAGAATAGATCCATATTAACCCCTTTCCTAGTTACCTTTTAACTGGACAGGTTTGTGTGCTAACATTACCCATGGATGGGCACACAGATAGACATAGACGAACATGGAAATTTCCCCCACCCCAGGCTACAATGGCACCGAGAAAGGGCTTATTAGAGGAAACAGGGGAAACAAATATGGAAGATGAAAACGTGAAAGGGATAATGAAGAGGATAACGAGGGTCAACAACAGCCTTCCCAAGTCTCAGCAGCATGTATATTTCAGCCTATATACTTCAACTCTGACTTACCTTGATTATAGTATGAAAACTTTTATCTTTTTGTGGTCTTTCATTTACAGTTACCCTATCTAATTTTGAAATATTAGATTAAATAGCTACCACTATGGTGGGCCTTTCTTCTGGTTTGTTGTATGGTGTTCTGCCTTTTGTAATCCCACCAATTTAGGCAAGTTTAGCAGGTAACAGCAGCCAGAGAAAAAGCTCATACAGTAAATTTTTTTAATTAGGAAAGAACTAGTAACCAAAATATTTTCTTAGCAAAATATCTCTGATCACCCCGTGGTATGGCTGAGGGATTTACAATATTTTTTAAATTAATAAAACTTTTCTTCTGTTGATGTTTGGAAAAATAAAACAAAGAAGCAAAAAAAACGATTCTGTTGACTGAAAATATAGCATGGAGAGTAACCAATACTGATAACATCATGCTGCTTTGATTTCAATTGATACAGATTTTACAAAAGGTAAACACTAAATGGAAAAGAACCATGCATTCATAATGCAATGGCATGAAGTACTACATTTATGGAAAAAACATTACAGTGGTATGTTATTTGAAAAGCAAGCCAAATTATCTACCAATAGTATATCTCCAAGAAAACTTGTAATGGCTGGATATAGTTGAATAGCAAATAGGTTTTGCAGTCGCTCGCTAGAAAAAAGAGACTAAATACTTGCAACTTTTAAAGAGATTTCTGTAACATAGTAACGGCATTACTACTTCAGGATAATTACATCATAAACATATGAAACAACATAATAATAGTAGAAATTGCATATCAAATCATAAGTTTATAGAAAGAAGGATATGAAAAACAACTACTAACAATGTTGATGTTTGGAAAAATAAAACAAAGAAGCAAAAAAACGATTCTGTTGACTGAAAATATAGCATGGAGAGTAACCAATACTGATAACATCATGCTACTTTGATTTCAATTGATACAGATTTTACAAAAGGTAAACACTAAATGGAAAAGAACCATGCATTCATAATGCAATGGCATGAAGTACTACATTTATGGAAAAAACATTACAGTGGTATGTTATTTGAAAAGCAAGCCAAATTATCTACCAATAGTATATCTCCAAGAAAACTTGTAATGGCTGGATATAGTTGAATAGCAAATAGGTTTTGCAGTCGCTCGCTAGAAAAAAGAGACTAAATACTTGCAACTTTTAAAGAGATTTCTGTAACATAGTAACGGCATTACTACTTCAGGATAATTACATCATAAATATATGAAACAACATAATAATAGTAGAAATTGCATATCAAATCATAAGTTTATAGAAAGAAGGATATGAAAAACAACTACTAACAAAAATATAGAGGGAAGTACTAAAGAAGATATAAGTCATCCGAGAAGGCTTCATTATTGAAATTATTTTCACATTTTGTATAGGCATCCACACTTCTAGCCCTTCTTCTCACACACTCCCAACAAGCATGCACACTTTGCATGATGCATTAAAG
>SNQJ01S0209821.1:0-16050 GCA_010110895.2 Picea sitchensis
CATACATCCATGGGAATTACATCACAAAAAATTTCATCTCTATATCCTCCTATTTTAAATTCAACCAAGCATTTTTCAGTAACCATTACCTAGTGTCCTTTATGCAACCATGAGACTTTGTATGGCTTCGGATGTGCATTTGTCTCCAGCTCCATTTTCTCCACCATCTTCATGGATACTAAGTTATCAATGATCCCACTGTCAATTATCACCTTGCATACTCTGTCTTTAGTCTTGCAAGTTGTTCTGAAGAGACTATTCCTCTGCATCGACCTTTCAATTTTTGTCTCTGGTTTTAAGAGAAATTTCCTCAACATCAGGGATTTTCCATCCTCTGCTCCTTCTGCTTCAACATCTCTTCTCTGTGCTTTTGAAATGTGATCTTCACCTCCTCCTTCTTCATTTTTCTCGGGACATTCCCAAGACATGTGTCATGTCTTTCCACAGGAATAACATCTTACGTCTCCTCCTCCTCGTCTTCCTCTTCCTCTGGAATAATTTCTTCCACCACCTTGTCTTCCTCAAGAATTGTCTCCTCTTTCTGAGTGATTGTGTGGTTTCTCAGTCTCGTCCTTAGACTTATGTGCTTTGTCATGGGTAAATCCCTTTCTTTTTCTTGGGACCAAGATTTTACCTCTCCCTCGCTCGCTTTGTTTTCTGGCCAACTTCTCGTCTTCCTTCAGCGCAAACTGATAAGAATCCTCCACTGTTCTTACTGACATCATGCTGAGCTCATCCTGGATTTCATATCTCAGGCCATTTATATATATGGAAACTTTCTCTTCATCTCTCTCTCTTTGTCCAGTTCTGATGTTCAGCTTATAGAACTCCTCTGTGTACTCCTTAACTGTCATCCCTTTCTGTCTCAAGTTCTGCATTTTTCTGAACAGATTGATCTGATAATGCTTGGACATGAACTTAGCCTTCAGCTTGGCTACCATTCTATCCCATCTCTTTATTTTCTGCTTGCCTTTGCTTCTTCTCTTAATCTGCAGTTCATCCCTCCACAACGTTGCATGTCCTTTTAGTTTGGTGACAACATATCTCACCCTTCTTTCCTCATCGATGTCTTCATAGTTGAAATATTTGTCCATGGATATTATCCAATCCAATAGCTCTTCGGCATCTAAATTGCCTTGATACATTGGGACCTCCATATTGGCTCTGTCTCCCAATCTGGCAACTTCTCTCAGCAAGCGTTCTTTGACAACATCCTCTCCTGCAGCTTCTTCAACAACATTCTCGCCCACTTCTTCTTCGCTCTCTGCATCCCTAACGTCTCCAACATTAGGTGCTTGTCTCTGTGCTGCCTCCATTGCCTCTAATCTTGCACAAAGTTCTCACATCTCCCTTTCTACATATCGATTGGCCAAAGGTGGTTCCACTCGTCTCCTTGGCGGCATTGTGTTGACGGTCTGTCACACACAGAGTACAACTTCAAGTTCTTTTTCTCCTTTCTTTCTCCTGCTATCTGCAAGCATAACTTCCGCTCTGATACCACTTGATGAAGATCCCCCTTTCTCTCCTAAGGGCTACGCGACCTCCCGGTCTAGGATCGATCAAGATACTGAGTCTGATTGACTCTCTGGGTCTCTGCTAGACCCCAAACCCACTTACATAGGTCCTTTCCCCAAATGCGCAGGTCGTCTGAGACCTGCGGCTTCTCTCCCAAGCGTTGTTTGAACCTCAATGCCAAACAAGCGCTAGCTCCTATCTACTAAGCCTTTTCTCCCTTGTGACCACTGGCAGTGACCATGCGCTCGAGTGAAAGGCGCATCGCGATTTCGCATTTCACGACCTTGGGAGTGCTGCTACCTCCGTTCACCTGATATCCGAAATTGCAATGGAACTAGGTCAACAGTCCAAATATCTCCTTTGATTTGACGGCCCCGATGATTTCGGGGCTTCGCGTTTCGTGAAGTCGAAAGACTTATCACCTTCAATCCTCTGAAATACTGATATTTCACCCTGGACAATCAACGGTCTAGATCTCTCCTGGATCTAACGGTTCAAATCAAATCGCAATTTCGCGATTCGCGAGTTCTTGCAACTTTGTTGTTGACTCCTCCGAGTCGCGAGTCAACGAAACACTAATCTCTCGACACATACCCTCCTGATGGACGGTTCCTATTCTCTAGCATTCAGATCAAATGGATGAGATCTTTTCCCCCTTGCGCTTACCCTATCTTCAAAGTTAGAATATCTTCTGGGTGTTCAAAGGTCTTGAACCTTTGCTCATTCGATGAGTCTGATTCTTGGATCTCTTTAACACTTACGAAAAGTGTTAATCCTCTTGAGCTTGGTCTCGTGAAGACTTCAATTTCCCACGCACTCCTTGCATTTCAGGGATTTTGATAATTCAGATCCTCGGGATCTCTTGAAGAGGAACTCCTCTCACCCTCCTGGCGTTCCCCTTTCCTGAATCTTCGATGCTTAGTCGAATCTCGGATTTGTGCACTCCTTACACCAGATATTCATGCAAGGTTAGGGTCCTTCCAGACGACTGTGCGCTCCTTGCACCAGTCTCTTTGCACTCCTTGAAAAGGGAAAGTTTCGTGTTATCTCTTATGAGCTTCAGAATCAAAACAGATCCCTTTGACACACTCCTTGCGTTCTGTGTGCACAACTTGCACTACTTCCACAGAAGAGAAGAAATTGAAACTTATCCTAACATTCACAGTTCCATTTACTCAAAATGAGATTCATTCACTCATGAAAACACAATACAAAGAATTGCAATCAATGTTCACACCATGCATTGGATCAATTTTCCTCTGTTCTATTCCAAAAATGAAATATGGTTACAATTGTAAATGAACAACAAAACTACTGAAATCTTCTCCTAATTTCTATTCCAGCCAACGACTAACTACCAACTACTGAATAGCCTCATTTGGGCGTACAAAACCTCTATTTATCACAAAGGGATCTTAGGGTTCCCCATGGCTACTTGTCTACTCTAAAACTTGTCCTAACGACTATCTAGACCAGTCGCATTCTAGAGTTGTAGTGGAATCTCCCACTTCGCTTGTAATCGTCCAAGTGTGCCTCCAGATTTTCCTGGCGTGATTTCAAGCGTGCCCCAAAGATTAATTCCGACGTTGAGTTAAGGCGGACTTCAAAATATTTGATGTGACTGACAGCATGAGCTCCCATACAAATTCCTTGACGTTAATAAGTCTTGCTCCACGCAATTGCCAACGATGCTCTTGCATCAATAATACACGTAATTCTTCATCAATTCCATCATTACGGTAGACAAAAACACAATCGTATGCATGTGCACGGCACTGGAAGTCGACAATTTTTGTGGACCAATCTAAATCAAACTCTATATGATGAATTCACTCCATTCAGGGAATACTAATAAATTAATAAGTTTAATTAGAAAGAAAGCTTTAAGTTTAAATTAGAAAGAAAGCTTTACTCCCACTGCTCATTGGCACTAATCGGAATTCAAGGTTCAACAATCCATGGGATCCATACCATCGGTATGAAGAGCGCCATTAGCGGTGGATCTAATTATAAAAATAATCATAAACATTCTTAAAAATAAGGCGATGCCAAACAAGAAGGGACTTGGAAAGGCTTACCAATGTATTAAATTACCAAAGTAAATAATATCCAACTCAGGAGGAAGCATGCGGCAAGAAAAGAAAGGAAGAATTGGCAGATCAAATTAGCAGGTCGAGAGAAGAAATACATGAGGAGGCCACATAGTGCCAAATTTCTACTGACATACTTACAAATTTCGACGGTCGTAGTAATAAGTTTCTTGCATATTTTATTATTAAGAAATGTCACAGTCTCTAATTCCCATCATTGATACAAATAATTTAAATATCGGTGTAGATGTATACGAAGGAGGATTGCAAGGGTTACACTACCAACTAAAGTCACTTCATGATTGAATTTCAAAGGTTTCAACAAATAAAACTAGAATACCAGAGATCAGATGCAGGGATAGAGGGTTTGTGTCAACATTAGTCCCAACACTTAGACGTCCATACGATTCAGAAATTCGAGCAGAACATTAAATCACTGATACAATAAGAGCTCAAATTAACCAGGAACAGATCGAACATTTTACCAAGATCAGTTTGGGAGAAATTGACAGAAAGAAACCAGATCGCAACAATCCATCTATATTTAGGTAACTGGACATTTCATAAATGATATGAATATTTCAATCACACAACTTGAGTCAAGGAGCATTTTGCAAATTCACAAAATTTTATTTAATCAAGGAAATAACAACATCACTGTCTTTAACAAGGTAATAAAAATCGTTGTCTATTTAAAGGATTTAACAAATGTAAATATATATATCGTTGCCCTTTAACTAGGAATTAACAATATTGCTGACTATATATCGCTGTGCATTACATTAAATACAGGTAAATCTCTATACACTACATATCCATTTAATCGCTATCCAGATTCGTTGTGTTCAGAGCATGATAAATCCGTTGTGGTTATCATTAAAAAAAAACGCAGGCATCTGTATATATTTGCTGTCAAAAATCTATACACTGCAGCCATTTAACGCAGTCACACTCAGCCATAAGTTCGTTGTCCTTCAAATGCAAAAACGCTGTGTAAAAAAATGGGTGGAAAGGCAGCGTAAAACGCCAAGAAAAATGTGGTGTGAATGTTGTCTATAAAAAAAGAATCCCAGAGTAAAATTTTGGGGAGGATGCAAAGATTTGCATAAAAGAAAACACAGAGATTAGAGGTTAATCATTCAAAAACGCAGAGTTTTATCAATCCAAAATACAAAGATTTACCAAAGTTTAAGCAATTAAAAACACAGAGAAAATCAGAGTTTTAATCAATCAAAACACAAAGATACTCATTCACAAGAAGGCACAAAGATCATAGGTTAATCATAAGAGAAAAATGCAGAGATAATTAAGGGTTGATAACTGGGTGAAATTTATCCTTCACTTATTATCCATGCACAGGAAATAAGGGCATTTGAATCTATAAGTTTCTAAACACCGGAGTGACGACCGTTGATGCAGGAGCATCCTTGGCAAGTGCACAGAGGTGGGTCCACCCAACACGTGAGAGTTCATTCGGAAATTCAACGTGAGTAGTCACAAACGATTTCGGGATCCGCCTCCACACAGTGTCGAAATTCACCTTCAGAGGCACGCTTGAACCGGTGTCGGGTTTTTCCCTTTGAAGCAAGTTTTTGAAATTGTAAACAGAGCAGAAGTTTCCACTTCGGCTCTGGAATACGACTAGACTAAGATAGCGTAGGATAAGGTTTAGAGTAGGCAAGTAGCAGGGGAAACCCTAGGAACATTTTGAGTTATGAAAAAGTTTGTAAGCCCAGTTAGCAGAAGAGAGAGGAAGGAGAGAAATTGATCTGTGAGAGAACTGCGAGTGAGCAGAAAATCTCAGCTTTTGGAGCTACTGTAGTTTGTACGTATTATGTAGCCAGTGGGCACTTATGAATAGAACAAAATGGAAAATTGATCCAAATGTGTTGTGCTTGGACTGTGTGTATTTCCCTGTTGTTTTCTGTTTTATAAACAAGTGAATGGAACTATGAGATTTTGGCAGTTTCAATTGTTTCTCTTCATTTGGAGCTTTGCAAGGTGTGCATCGAGCCAGGGAGGAATGTTGTGGAGTTGTTTTTCTCTTCACTGGGAGCTCTGCAAAGTGTGCATTGAGACAAAGAGAAAATGTTGTAAATCTGAGCTATTGAAATCCCTCAGACGCAAGGAGTGTGTGGGAGATCGAAGTCTGAACCAGACAAAGCTCAGGAGGGATAACACTTCGGAAGGTGTTGTCGAGACCAGGAACTTATTCCCTGGAAGGAGCGAAGATTGAGTCTTCACAGACTTATAAAATCTTCTAAGTCAGAGTCGAGTAAAAGCTCAGGAGGAAGAACGCCCTTGAGCGTTGGATCGTTGTGGGGATTCCAGCGGATCGTCCAATTGGAAGGAGGAGCGCAGACTTTAACGCTACATAGATCTCGACGAGGGGAGTTCAAAGATCTAAACGGATGGTGGAGAGTCCTCAAGGAGGAACACCGAAACCTCGAAANGAGGAACAATGACCATCGATCTCAAATAGATCTGGACCTTTGTTTCAGTTCGCGAACTCGGGTATCACCAACCAAAGGGATAGAGGTATTGTCTTCCAAAACCCCGAGTCGCGAGATCACGAAATAGCGGAGTCAACCCATCTCGCAGACTCAGATATCGTGGACCAGAAAGCGGAGTCCCTTGTTTTTCAAACCTCTGAGTAGCGAGACTACGATTTGATCTAAACCGTCGATCACAGGCGGATCTGGACTGTTGGTCCACATTGTGAACTCGGATATCGCGAACCGGGAAGCGAAGTTCCTTGTTTTTCTAACCTCTGAGTCGCAAGATAGCGAGGACTGTTCATTTCGCGAACTCGAACATCGCGAGTTGGGAGGCAGTGTTTGTGGTGCTTCAAAATCCCGAGTCGCGAGATCGCGAGATAGCGAGTACTGTCCATTTCGCGAACTCAGACATCGTGAGCTAGGAGGTAGTGTTTGTGGTGCTTCAAAATCCTGAGTCACAAGATCGCGAGATAGCGAGGACTATCCATTTTGCGAACTCGGCCATCGTGAGCTGGGAGGCGGTGTTCGTGGTGCATCAAAATCTTGAGTCGCAAGATTGCGAGATAGAGAGGGTTGTATGTTTTGCGAACTTGGACATCGCGAGCTGGGAGGCAGTGTTCTTGGTGCTCCAAGACCTTGAGTCACGAGATCATGAAATAATGAGGTCAGATCATTTTGTGAAATCGGGCATCGCGGGCTGGAGGGCGGAGTTCTTGGCGCTTCAATATCCCGAACCGCGAAATAGTGAAAGGCAGGAAGGATAAGGGAACGGTCACGACTCTTGGTCATGTACTGTAGGAGCTCACGCTCGGCGCTTGGAAAATCCAATTGAGCGTTGTGGAGGGACCTGTGTGTGTGTGTGTGTGTTCGTTTAAAGGGTTCCAGTTCGGGACCAGCAGAGCCATTTCGGCTCCCGAACCAGAAGATCCTGACCAGGAGATCACATAGCCCTGAGGAGGGATAAGGGGGTTTGCATCAGGTGGTATCAAAGCCCATTTTTCGTCTGTAGATTTCAGGTGAAGGTGGAAAAAGAATGAGACAAAAAACTCGGAGTTGTACTCTGTGTGTGACAGATAGTCAACATAATGCCGCCAAGAAGGCGAGAGCCACCTTTAGCCAACTGTGTTGTAGAAAGGGAGATGCGAGAGTTTTGCACTCGAATGGAGGCAATGGAAGCAATGCAGAGAAGAGCACCTGACGTTGGGGATGTTAGTGATGCGGAAAGTGAAGAGGTTGAGGTTGAGGAAGCTGCAGGAGAGGATGCTGCAGAAGAACGTTTGTTGAGAGAAGTTGCCAGGTTGGGAGGTAGAGCTAAGATAGAGGTCCCCATGTATGAGGGAAATCTAGATGCTGAAGAACTATTGGACTGGATAAGTTCCATGGACAAACACTTCGACTATGAAGGTGTCGATGAGGAAAAGAAGGTGAAGCAGGTAGTCACTAGGATAAAAGGGCATGCAACACTATGGTGGGACGAACTGCAGGCTGAGAGGAGAGGTAAAGGAAAACAGAGGATAAAGAGTTGGGACACAATGGTAGCCAAGCTGAAGGCTAAGTTCACACCCAAGGAATACCAGATCAATCTATTCAGGAAGCTACAGAACCTAAGACAGAAAGGGATGACAGTCAAGGAGTACACTGAGGAGTTCTACAGGCTGAACATCAGAACTGGACAAAGGGAGAGAGACGAAGAAAAAGTTGCCAGATATGTAAATGGCTTGAGATATGAAGTCCAGGATGAGCTGAGCATGATGTCAGTGAGGACTGTGGAAGATGCTTATTAGTTTGCGTTGAAGGCAGAAAAAAAGCTGGCCAGAAAACAGAACCAACGAGGAAGAGGTAAAGGCTCGATCCCAAGAAAAAGTAAGGGATTTAACCGTGACAGAGCACATCAGTCTAAGGATGAGGCTGAGAAACCACACAATCACTCGAAATGAGGAGGAAGTTCATGAGGAAGATAGAATGGTGGAAGAAATTCTTCTAGGGGAAGAGGCAGAGGAGGAGTAAGGTGCTATAACTATGGAAACATAGGGCACATGTTTTGGGAATGTTCCAAGAAGAAGAAGGAAGGAGGAGAAGCCCACATTTCAGAAGCACAACGAAGAGATGTTGAGGTAGAAGGAGCAGAGGATGGAGCATCCCTGATGATGAGAAAATTTCTCTTAAAACCAGAGGCAGAAATTGAAAAGTCAGTGCAGAGGAACAGTCTCTTCAGGACAACTTGCAAGACTAAGGATAAAGTATGCAAGGTGATCATTGACAGTGGGAGCACTGACAATCTAGTATCCACAGAGATGGTAAAGAAATTGGAGCTGAAGACAACTACACATCCAAGGCCATACAAAGTCTCATGGCTGAAAAAAGGACACCAGGTAATGATTACTAAACAATGCTTGGTTGAAATTAAAATAGGAGGATATAAAGATGAAATAACATGTGATGTAATTCCCATGGACATATGCTACATTTTGTTGGGAAGACCATGGCAGTATGACAAAAATGTCATTCACTATGGAAGGAAGAATACATACGAATTGGAGAAGAATGGTAGGACGCATATGTTACTGCCAATGGAGGAGAAGAGAGTGAAAGAGGAAGCCAGTACAATCATACTTCTCATGAGTGGGAAGGAACTCCTGAAGGAATCCAAGGAAGAACAGGAGATGCAGTTCGTTGTGGTGAGGAAGCCCAGAGTCATCCTTACGATTACATCAATGGATGATTTGCCTGAAGAAGTTCAGGAGTTGGTGGATAATTTTGTGGATATAGTAGTGGATGAGCTGCCAAACTCATTGCCACCCATCAAGAGTATAAGCCATCATATCGACTTGATACCAGGAGCAAGCCTGTCGAACAAGGAAGCATACAGATTAAAACCTCGATAAAATGAGGAGGTGAAGAGCCAAGTCNGGTCAGGGAAAGTTTGAGCCCATGCACAATACCAACTGTGTTAAGCCCAAAGAAAGATGGAGGATGGAGAATGTGCACAGACTCGAGAGCCATCAACAAGATCACCATTAGGTACATATTTCCTTTACCGAGAATGGATGACTTAATGGATTGCTTAAGTGGAGCAAATTTCTTTTCTAAGATAGATCTGAAAAGTGGATATCACTAGATCAGGATGAGAGAGGGTGATGAATGGAAAAAAACCTTTAAGACGAATGAAGGCCTATATGAGTGGCTAGTTATGCCATTTGGCTTAACGAATTCCCTGAGTACTTTTATGAGGTTGATGAATGAAATTCTAAAAGATTTCATTGGCAAGTTCGTGGTTGTATATCTGGACGATATACTGGTCTTTAGCAGGACAAAAGAGGAGCATTTGAGGCACCTAGCGCTAGTAATGAGGAGGCTACATTAGGAGAAGTTGTTGATCAATATGAAGAAGTCCTCTTTTATGAAGACAGAGCTCATTTACTTGGGTTTTGTGATATATTCAAATGAATTGAAGATGGATCCAGAGGAGGTGAAAGCAATCAGAGAATGGTCGTCACCAAGGAGCATGTTCGAGGTAAGGAGCTTTAATGGTTTAGCAAGTTTCTACAGAAATTTCATTAGAGACTTCAATGGAATTTGTGTGCCAATGATGGATACAGTAAATAAGCGGCACAAGTCCTTTAAATGGATAGAGGAGGCTGAAAGGAGCTTCAATATACTGAAGGAGAAGATAACAAAACGACCAATTCTGATCTTGTCAAATTTTGGGAAGACATTTCAGGTGAGATGTGACGCAAGTGGAGTTGCAATAGGAGTTGTTTTGAGTCAGGATAATAGGCCTGTTGCCTATTTCAGTGAGAAGCTGAATGAGACTAAGAGGAAATACTCCACATATGACAAGGAATTCGATGCCATCATTCAAGCATTGAATAAATGGAGGCATTATCTTGTCCCGAAAGAGGTTTTCTTTTACAACGATAACCAAGCTTTACAATTCATAACCCGACAAGAAAAACTGAATCAGAGACATGCAAAATGGGTTGAATTTATGCAAAATTTTACTTTTGTCATAAAACATATTGTTGGGAATGCTAACAAGGTTGTTGATGCATTAAGCAGGAACTGTTTAATTCTACAAGAATTCCAGGTGAAGACCTTGGGGTTTGAACACCTTAAGGATATGTATTGTGATTATACAGATTTCAAGGAGGCCTACGAAGCATGTACAAGCCTTGTACTGAGAGATAGAAGTCAGTGGACAAAGTATATGGTTCAGGAAGGATTGTTGTTCAAAGGAAATCAATTGTGCATACCAAGATGCTCAATGAGGGACAATATTTTGAAGGAGAAGCATAGTGGAGGATTAGCTGGACATTTCGGCCACGATAAAACGTTTGCACAGTTGAGCAGTTCATACCATTGGCCAGGTATGAGAACAGATGTGATAAAGTTGGTGAACAAATGTAGAATCTTCCAACATGCAAAGGGGAAAAGACAGAACACTGGATTGTACCAACCATTGCCAATACCAGAGAGGCCTTGGGATGCAATAAGAATGGATTTTGTGTTTGGATTGCCAAGAACACAAAGAGGATTTGATTCCATATTTGTGGTGGTGGATAGATTTTCAAAGATGTCACATTTCATCCCATGCCAAAATACCAGTGATGCAACACATGTTGCAAATCTGTTTTTCAGAGAAGTTGTGAGACTTCACGGTCTACCCAGGAGCATTGTCTCAAATAGAGACACAAAATTTGTTGGTCACTTTTGGAGGACACTGTGGAAGAAGATGGGGCAGATTTGTCTTTCAGCTCAACTTATCACCCTCAGACAGATGGGAAAACTGAGGTGGTAAATAGAAGTCTGGGGAACTTATTGAGAAGTTTGGTTACTGAACATCATAACCAGTGGGATCAGATTCTGCCACAAGTAGAATTTGCATACAATGACTCACCAAACAGAAGCACTGGGAGGAGACCATTCCAAATACTATATGGAATGCAACCCAGGGGAGTGTATGAGTTAAGGGACTTAGAATAGGGAGAGATCAGAAGCGCTGGAGCAGAGGATTTTGCTGCTGAAATACAGAGGCTCCATAGTCGGATCAAAGAACAATTACAGAGTTCTAATCATAAATAAAAACACAGAGCTTATTAGCATCCCAGGGAACTTCAATTTGAAGTGGGAGATCAGGTTTTATCACATCTTAGGAAGGAAAGGTTCCCTAGGGGAACATATAATAAATTGAAGATGAAGAAGATAGGACCCTGTAAGATCTTGAGGAAGTTTGATGCAAACGCCTATGAGATCGAGTATCCAGATGGTGTGGGAATTTCACCCATATTCAATGTCTCAGACCTATACCCTTACAGGAAAGATGACACAGAAGGATCAAAATATCAAGGAAAGATTCAGTGGGAGAAGCAGATGCCTGTGGCAGAGAAGCTACAGATGGAGAAGATTATGGATCAGAGGATTGGCAAGAAGACTAGGAGGAAGAATTATTTTGACTATCTGGTCAAATGGAAGGGATTCCCAATAGAAGACGCCAGTTGGGAAAATGAAGCTACTATCCAGAAGCAAGGAAAGTTAGTAGAGGAGCTCATGGACAGGAGTCCATGAATTTTTGTCAAGGGGAGTATGATGTAGGAGCATCGTTGGCAAGTGCGCAGAGGTGGGACCACCCAACACGTGAGAGTTCCTTTGGAAATTCAACGTGAGCAGTCACAAACGATTTCGGGATCCGCCTCCACACAACGCCGAAATTCACCTTCGGAGGCACGCTTGAACCGGTGCCGAGTTTTTCCCTTTGAAGCAAGTTTTTGAAATTGTAAACAGAGAAGAAGTTTCCACTTCGGCTCTGGAATACGACTAGACTAAGATAACGTAGGATAAGGTTTAGAGTAGGCAAGTAGTAGGGGAAACCCTAGGAACATTTTGAGTTATGAAAAAGTTTGTAAGCCTAGTTAGCAGAAGAGAGAGGAAGGAGAGAAATTGATCTGTGAGAGAACTGCAAGTGAGAAGAAAATCTCAGCTTTTGGAGCTACTGTAGTTTGTATGTATTATGTAGCCAGTGGGCACTTATGAATAGAACAGAATGGAAAATTGATTCAAATGTGTTGTGCTTGGACTGTGTGTATTTCCCTGTTGTTTTCTGTTTTATAAACAAGTGAATGGAACTATGAGATTTTGGCAGTTTCAATTGTTTCTCTTCATTTGGAGCTCTGCAAGGTGTGCATCGAGCCAGGGAGGAACATTGTGGAGTTGTTTTTCTCTTCACTGGGAGCTCTGCAAGGTGTGCATTGAGCCAAAGAGAAAATGTCATGAATCTAAGCTATCGAAATCCCTCAGACGCAAGGAGTGGGTGGGAGATCGAAGTCTGAACTAGACAAAGCTCAAGAGGGATAACACTTCGGAAGGTGTTGTCGAGACCAGGAAATTATTCCCTGGAAGGAGCGAAGATTGAGTCTTCACAGACTTAGAAATTCTTCTAAGTCGGAGTCGAGTAAAAGCTCAGGAGGAAGAACTCCCTTGAGTGTTGGATTGTTGTGG
Source organism: Picea sitchensis (assembly GCA_010110895.2). Taxonomy (NCBI): domain Eukaryota; kingdom Viridiplantae; phylum Streptophyta; class Pinopsida; order Pinales; family Pinaceae; genus Picea; species Picea sitchensis. The sequence goes on from SNQJ01S0209821.1 coordinate 12,599, forward strand.
GGATTCTCGTAGATCGTCCTATTGGAAGGAGGAGCGCAGACTTTAACACTGCATAGATCTCAGTGAGGGGAGTTCAAATATCTGAACGGACGGTGGAGAGTCCTCAAGGAGGAACACCAAAACCCCGCAAACCATTGGATAAGGTGGAGCTGGAAGGAGATTAGCGACGAGGGCCACTTGACATCCAAAAGCTCAGGAGGAACAATGACCATCGATGTCAGATAGATCTGGACTGTTGTTTCAGTTCATGAACTCGGGTATCACCAACCAAAGGGATAGAGGTCTTGTCTTCCAAAACCCTGAGTCGCGAGATCGCGAAATAGCGGAGTCGACCCATCTCGCAAACTCAAATATCGTGGACCGGAAAGAGGAGTCCCTTGTTTTTCAAACCTCCAAGTCACAAGACTGTGATTTGATCTGAACCGTTGATCACAGGCGGATCTAGACCATTGGTCCACATCATGAACTCAGATATCATGAACTGGGAAGCAAAGTTCCTTGTTTTTCTAACCTCCAAGTCACGAGATAGAGAGGACTGTTCATTTCGTGAACTCATACATCGCGAGCTGGGAGGCAGTGTTCGTGGTGCTTCGAAATCCCGAGTCGCGAGATCGCAAGATAGCGAGGACTGTCCATTTCACGAACTCGGACATCGCGAGCTAGGAGGTAGTGTTCGTGGTGCTTCAAAATCTCGAGTTGCGAGATCGCGAGATAGCGAGGACTGTCCATTTCACGAACTCGGCCATCGCGAGCTGGGAGGTAGTGTTCGTGGTGCGTCAAAATACTGAGTCATGATATCGTGAGATAGCAAGGGCTGTCTGTTTCGAGAACTCATACATCGCGATCTGGGAGACAGTGTTCTTGGTGCTCCAAGACCCCAAGTTGCGAGATCACGAAATAACGAGGTCAGATCATTTCGCGAACTCAGGCATCGCGGGTTGGAGGGCGGAGTTCTTGGCACTTCAATACCCCGAACCGCGAAATAGCAAAAGGAAGGAAGGATAAGGGCGCAGTCACGACTCTTGGTCATGTACTGTAGGAACTTGCGCTCAACGCTTGTAAAATCCAATTGAGCATTGTGGAGGGACTTGTGTGTATGTGTGTGTGTTCGTTCGAAGGGTTCCAGTTCAGGACCAACAGAACCGTTTCAGCTCCTGAACTAGAAGATCTTGACCAGGAGGTCGCGCAGCCCTGAGGAGGGATAGGGGGTTTGCATCAACCGTCGATTCGGCTCTTGGCCAATTGCTCAGGCACAAACTTATAACTAAAGGGATAACAGACAAAAGATAAAAAATCATTTTTTCTTCGCATTAATCAATAAAAAAAAACGTAGAGAAGTCATTGCAATCAGATTTTGGGCTCGCCACAGGAAATCACATCAGAATACAACGAGCAAGGGGATTGCAAATACCATAGGAAAGTAGGTGCGAGAAAGCTCATGGCAATGAAATATTCAACCGAGCACAGAAAAATAACATGTGTAAATTAAATTTCATTGCAAGTAACAACTTTAAGAGGTGTACCTTAGCCAAATGTGACTGCTCCGAAGTTGTTGTCCCCCACGTGCTCCATCCATATACCGCTTTCCAATTGATGTGACATCACCGATACCTCCCAGCCAACGCTAGGGTAATCTTCTTCCCCTTGTGCCCCCTGAGCTGCAAAGGGGCCACACACACAATACCGGAGAATTCTAGCACCCAACTTTCCTCACAAGGTTGAGCTACCACTCGTTACCCAAGATGGGTATCCCAACTCCCACAAGAGAAAGTTTAGTCAAGATAAAAATTTCAGCAGCGTAACGTTATGCAAAAATATGAGATCCAAACTCCTCCTCCTCCATCCTTTTTATAGAGTTTTTAAGTAATTAGTTTCCCAAATTTTCATTAAATTCCTTTTTCATTAATTTTAATTAGGAAAAACCTCCCCCGTACACATGTCACCCATCCCCTAGTTGCACAAGAAAATCAATTTTATTAATTACTTAAATATACCTATTTCCCTCACCCACGTAAAGCATTCCTAAAAACGCTCCTTAGTGTCCCAAAATTCCCTTACAATTCTTAAATGACTTACGCCCTTCTTAATTCCCAGTTGAGTTCATAATTAGAAAGTTCTAAAGGCAAGATTTCTTACTAAGTTAGACATTCAACTTTTTCCTTACGTTTCCCCTTTTCTTTAAGTTTCCATTTTTCTTTAAGTTTCATAATTCTTTTTTTCCTTTTTAACTAAAAATCAATTTAGCAAGTGTAGATAAAACAACCCCTTTACCCTTTTTTCCGTTTTAATTAAAAAATAATTTAGCAAGTGTAGATAAAACAACCATTTACCCTCTTTTCTTTTTAACTAAAAGTTAATTTAGCAAAAGTAGATAAAAACAACCATTACCCCCCTTTTTTTAAATTAATCCTCTATTATAATTTTGACTTTAATAAACAAGTTTGAATTTATTACCCCCCTTCTTGTTACGTGTTTATTTATTATTATTTATATTTTTTTGACCACAAGTTCTACTTAGTCCTAGGTTTTAATTTCACTAGGTTGGGCGACATTTTTTTTTTATTAGGAAAAATTGTTTTTAAATCTTACTTTTCACATCATTTAATTTAAGGCCGACTAGTTTTATTCACTTACTAGTTAAAATCACGACGTGCCCTTCAGGATGCATTAGGTGCTCCAAGGGTGCCACACGCCTCTTTCCATATTCCTTGCGCAACGTTCCCTTCAATATGCACTACATGCTCCATGGGTGCCACTTGGCTCTTGAATGAATTCAGTAGACGTCAAACCTCTGGAGTCAATACTCCGCCAGGTGATCTTGTGGGAGACTAAGGGCCTCTAAGGAATAAGGCCCCTGCCTTATTGCGTGCCCCTTAGAATCATTGTGGCCGACTGTCACAATCTTCCCTCATGACATCGTGGGTCTTCTCAAACTAGGTAATCATTAACCTACAGTTGGAGCCATGGTGGGAGTGCTAGTAGGATGTAGCAGGGCTGCTTCCACACCTCTCCCTCAAAGTCTCTAGTTGTCCTACGTGACCCCTCTACTCCACATGTGAGTCTGGTTGACAATCTATCGTCAACCAACATCCATCAACGAAGCATGTCAACAATAATAATCAATCATCATAACATCTAATCATATGTGCATATGTCACATCAACAACATTCAAACCCAACAGTCCACTCCCTGACTCGATTTAGAGTCCAAGGGGTTTCATCGATGCTGTTGCGCCTCTTTCGTCACCTTGGTGAGAAAAATAGAGGTGCTTGCAAGCTCAGTTGGGTCTGCTGAGCAGGACAGCTGCAAGTAAAAGAGTTAGGGAAAGAAAATAAAAGCTACAATTAAGAATTAAACTAAGAGATGCAATAAAAACTAAATTCATGAGCATAGGGACATAGAAACAAAAATAACCATAAGACCCATGTCACCAATGTTTGAGGCTGATCTA
>SNQJ01S0209822.1:0-16050 GCA_010110895.2 Picea sitchensis
AGGTTAAAATTTGCTTGTACAAACAATGTCACCGAGTTTGAGGCCTTATTGTTAGACATAAAAAATGCATATAACCTTGGTTGTAGCCACCTTACAGTTTTTCGTGATTCTGAACTTGTTGTGAACCTTGTAGGTAAGATTTATTCGCCAAGCAAGAAGTTGGTTAAACGCTATACCCAAGCTGTGTGGATGCTCATTTCAAATATGTTATCATTTAACATAACTCATGTTAAGAGGGAACTTAATTCAATGGTTGATAGGTTAGTTGTGTTTGCAGCATCTCCTACCCGACAGCTTTTACCTCAAAGACCTGATTGTACTTTCCAATCTCTATATCGTCCTCACATCCCTGATAACGTAGAATCATGGCAGGTTTTCCCAAATGATGAAGGAATTTAAGCTTTCATACAAAATGAACCGCTTAAGCCCAAGGAAATCATATCTATGGAAGATGACAAATTTCCTAAAGGCTTGACTCCTCTCGAAAGTTCATTTTCGTCGAGTGATGTAGGCAACAAAGAAAGTCATAAGGAAGAGGAGTCAAAAAGGAAAGTGGGTGATACCATTTCCTTGAATATTGGGACACCCAAATCTCCAAAGATCATTAAACTAGGTGCCCAATGTTCTGATGAAGAAAAATTGAAATTCACTAAGCTACTCTGTGAATTTCAAGATGTTTTTGCATGGTCATACGAGGATCTCTGTAGTTTTGATCCTGCTCTTATACAACATGTCATTCTTATCAAGGAAGGGGTAAAACTAGTTGGGAGAAAACAAAGACCTATTAACCCTGCACTCGAAGCTACTATTCAAAAAGAATTGGAAAATTTATTAAAAGCTAATATAATATTTTAGGTTAAGTATTCTAAGTGGTTCAAATATGGTCCCTGTTCGGAAGACTACTAGACAGATCAAATTATGTGTCGATTTTCGTGCGTTGAATAGAGCGAGTGTCAAAGACCATTTTCCACTTCCTAATATGGAAATGATTTTACAACAGGTTGCATGGTCACAAATGATGTCCTTACTTGATGGATTTTCTGGATATAATCAAATCAAGGTAAAATGGACCGATAGGTATAAAACCACTTTTACTACATGCTGGGGAACCTTTGCTTATGACCGTGTGCCTTTTGGCTTGCCTAATGCAGGTCCCACTTTTCAAAGAGCTATGCAGATAACTTTTGACGATCTAATCAGTAAGATTATCCAAGTTTATCTTGATGATTTGACTGTTTATTCAAAGAACCGGTTGAATCATTTTGGTCATCTTAGAAAAGTTATCATGCATTACAGAAAATTTGGCATTTCTTTAAATCCTTCCAAATCTATTTTTGGTGTCACAAAAGGAAAACTCCTAGGTCATATTGTTTTTTATTTAGGAAGAAGCATTGATCCTGAAAGGAGTACTGCGATTCTAAACCTTCCTGTCCCCACTTCCAAGAAAGAAGTTCAAGCTTTCATGGACATTATTAACTTTATCCATAGGTTTGTTCCTAATTTTGTTGTCATGGTTAAACCAATTCATAATCTTTTGAAGCAAGATTGTTCTTTTTCTTGGATAGATGACATCGAAAATGTTTTCCTTAGGATTAAGAAAGCAATCAGTTCCGCACCAGTTCTGGCGAAACCAGATTTTGAGAAATTTTTTATCATATATACCAATGCCATCGAGGAAGCAATTTTTGTTATCCTCTTACAAAGTGATGACCAAAACAACGAAAAACTTGTAGCTTACATGAGCCAGAATCTATCAGATGATGAAATCAAGTACTATTATATTGAGAAACACGCTTTTATTGTTGTTAAGACTATAGAAAAATTTTGCCACTTTACTTTAGGCAATCATACGCAGGTAAGAGTCCCTTTTCCTGCTGTGAAGTTTATGCTTTCACAAACTTATCTTTCAGGAAAACTTGCACATTGGCTTGCCAAAATTTAGGAGCATGATTTGACGATCATGACTTCAAAGACAATCAAGGGACGAGACCTAGCTCTTCACTTAGCTCAGCATCCTGAACTAAGTGAAGAACTCGATGATCAAGATAATCCTCTTTCAGCTCAGTTTTATATTGAGAATCAAAATCTTGCTATATCTGAACATCCTTGGTATAAAAATATGGTGTATTATTTGCAGTATCAAAAGTGTCCAAATGAGCTTGATCCTCACCAGAGAAGGAGACTCTACCTTGAAGCTTCTAAGTATATCATTTTAGGATACTTTTGCTTAGAAGGTTTGTTGATGGTTTGTTACTTCTATGTGTAAATGATGAAGAAGCACATAAATTGGTACACGAAAATCATGGATCATTGGCTTATGTCATTCACATTGGTGGTCATTTTACTGCTAAGGCTACTACATTAAAAATCATAAGAAATGGTTACTATTGGCCTATGATATTCTATGATTATTATAAATTCACAAGATCTTGTGATAAGTGCCAGAAATTCGTTGGGAAAGAATGCCTTTCTTCCATGCCTTTACAAATTGTCCTCCTAGATTTCCCTTTTTCTAAATGGGGCCTAGAATTTATTGGTCTTATCAATCCTCCGTCATTCGCGGGGCATATCTTTATTTTGATAGCCACTGATTACTTTACCAAGTGGACCGAGGTTTTCCCTCTTAGACACGCAAAGGATGAGCAGGTAATTTCTTTCCTAGAATCTAATATCTTTTCTAGATTCAACATTCCATTAGAGATCATTACAGACAACAACCCAACGTTCATTTCTACAAAATTGACTCAATTTCTGGTTAAGTTGGGGGTTAAACATTTCACTTCATCTTCTTATTACCCTTAGGTAAATGGGAAAGAAAAGTCCACTAACAAGACTCTGGTTAGGATCGTAAAGAAAATTATAGAAGACAAACCTGACCAATGGCACACGCTTCTCACTTATGCTCTCTGGGTAGATCGCACAACCTCCAAAGAAAGTACAGACTGTACCCCCTTTCAACTTGTATATGGTCAAGAGGCGATTCTACCTACCAAGGTAGAAATTTCCTCCTTTGCGACTGATGCTACAGATTGAAGAATTAAATGCTTCAAATGTTCCCCAAAGGATAAATGCACTGTTAGCCCTGGAAGAACAAATAAATTTTGCCTTGGAGAACATAAAAAGAAGGCAGAAAATTGTGAAAAAGTATTTTAACAGATGAGCAAAATTTGTTGAATTCAAGATTGATGATAAATTCCTACCATGGGACTCAGACCATGTTGAAATAGGAAGACATTCTAAGTTCCAAAAACTATGGCTAGGTCCTTTCAAAATCGCTTTTATCCTAGGCACAAACTCATACCTCTTAAAGGATTTGGAAGAGTGATTGTTCTCTTACAGTACTAATGGTTCCCACTGGAAACATTATGTGGAACAGACTTGATCGTTGAACGCTTGTATAAAAATGACCGATGTATATAGTCTTTTGTTTTACTATTTTCTTTTTTACTTTGGTTTGTTGAGTTTTCAATTTTTGCTGAAGTTTTCAATTTTTGTTGTGTGCTTATCGAAATAATCAGAAATAAAGTTTGCTTCAGTTTTTCCATTACAATGTCATTCTGTAAATATTATTGATCAATGATAATAAGATACACACGGCTGTCACGATGTCCTCCTTTCAATATTGTTTTTTGCTTTCAATATTGTTGTAGGATAGTTGATCTTGTCTTCTTCCCTGTTTCTGCTAACCCTTTCTTCCCTCCATCGTGAGATTCAAGAGCATATCATAAGCATTCTCCTTGAAAGTTTAAGAAGCATTGTTTGTTACATATTGTTCGAATGTTATGCATATAGGACCAAACCCCCTCATGCGTACCACTTTCCATAAGTTATTCCCAAAGTCTTGTCTCATTATTTCCCTTAAACGAACTTTCCCCCTTGTTGCATAACTATTCTTTTCAGCAGTTTTTTCTATCATCTACTTCTACTGGTCTGTGAAACCAGAAATTCTGATTTATGAATCTGTTAGGAACATATTTCCCTGTGGAGTCGCCAGTTTGTTGACGCTCAAAAGAGCAACGTGGAATCCCTGAATGCAAATTGGTTGCAATGCCTTATTATTTATATATAATTAATAATATACTAGATAGGTGCGACCTCGTTGTGTGAATAATGATGAAGGACGCTCTTATTGTTTGCGCTTATGTATATTTTGCAAAAATGACTCTATAGTTTAAAAATAATAATTGAAACTGCTTTTCAAGTGAAATGGGCAAATGATAGATTTATTGGCGATTTAATTTAAAGAAGAAAGGGAAAAGGTGTTGTTTTAATGAGCATCTTGGTTTATTCTGCTGCATATATATTTTGAATGGTTGATTTGAACTCCAAACATGGGTTGTATATGGTTATAGCATATGGCACTTATGAATTCTTGTTATTATCGTGGACATTGATTAAGTTGTTTAGGGTGGTAATTTTCCCCTAGCGAGGAATGTGGGATATTGGATGTATTTGGTGCTAAGTATTAAACTATGCACATGAGTTATTGGAAGGTGGAAAATGTGATTTGTTTTTTTTTTATGGCACACATAGTGGACTATGTGTTGGTGTGCTCGTACTTGGTTGTGGTTGATGGAGTTAATGTAGGAAACAACGTGCAATTATTGCATGTTGCTCTAACCCTACCTCGAGGTCACCACCCTCACTTGGTTCGCATTTGGGTTTGTCGTTTTGGCTGGTGTTGCCTCCGTTTTGCTCGGCCTTGGAAAGAAGAATCATGCTCATTATTTTCCTGGCATTTTGCATACAGGTATGATGGCTCTTGCCTCTTCATTCATGAAACATAGCTCCGCTCAAAATAAAATCTTGATGTTGCATCTTAGATTTTCTCACAGGTTGTGCTTTCTTTCCAAATATTAAATGAATGTATGTGGTTTTCGACTGTGAAATTTCATATTAAATGGAGTTCCTCCATGTCGGTGTTTGAGTGTTCAAGTTGATTCATAGTCGAAATTTTCTTTTTATTTGAATGACATTGCGTCCAGAATATGTGGTTGCTCTGTTGCTATGCCTGTTAGCAAATAATTAGGGTAAATGTTGTTTGGGTTTCACTTGTCTCTGGTCATTAAAATTTGAGGTTTTTCTTCTCTCTGTGATATAAAAGAATGGTTGTTTTCTTAATGCCATTACCTAGTCTTGAAATATTTGCAGCTCCTTCAAACTGTCTACCATTTGTTTGTATATGTATGGGCATATTTGTTTTGCGGCCTTCATGAGGGGTATGTGGAGAGGTCGGTGGAAAGTATGTTGTGATAAGAGATGGTTAAAATGTTCTTTTTTGCAAAACCCTTGAAAGTTTCACCTTCGTTTTTTCCCAGACTTTAGTTCTTTTATTGATGAGTCGCAATTTCAAACTCTAAGCTTGATGTTTGTTATCAGTGGTTAATCCAACATTTGGGAGGTTGGCTATTCATGTCTCATTTTTCATATATCCATGGAGTTTTGGTCGATTTTGAAAACTGTATAATGATAAAATAAACAAGCACCACTTGCACATGGGTTTCGAACCTAGTCTGTTTACACAACGGGTATTAAATTTGTAATACCATCGTTTTATGATGATTGGATTAGGTCGTTTTCTCAGCCTCCCACGCACACTTGATGTAATTTAGTTTTAATTGTGTTGAATGTCTCTGTTAACAGTCTTTCCCAAAAACTCTAATGATAAAAAGAGAAGGAAGTGGAAATTTGTACAGTTGACAGTCCTGGAATTTTCCTGGGGTTTTATATTGGATGATATGAAAACAATTGTGTTCAATTTGACTTACTAAACAAAGAAAAGTTTTGGAAATTATTTTACTGATGGCAATGGCATTTTTTGGATATCATTGCATATAATTGAACAAGAATAGTTTTTCCCTCTCATTATATCAATTTTCGCACATTATATCCCCCTCGCCTTCCCAAGTACATTTAAAGCATTCCCTATTCTATTATTGTAAAATTTAAATCCATTTAAAAAGGAGAAAGGGTTAACAACAAAAGAGAAAAGACTAAGATAATGACTGGTGTTTGAAAGTTGAACATGGATACAGTTTTTGTTACATCTGCAATTGTTTGAATTGTACTCGTCGGTCGTTCCCCATCCATGCTACCACTTTTCACACATTATATCCCCCTTGTCTTCCAAATAGCCCTACCACTCCATGTTCAAAAGGAAAATTGATTGATTGGGTTTTTTCAGAGTTGATGGATGGATTGCATGTGCTTCTGTGTGAATAATAGAGCCAACCTTTTGATTTTATTTAAGTAGAGTTTTATGCATGGATTGTCAAGAGTTTTTCATAACATGTTGGAATATTTATTTAGGATGAGCTTCTTTATAAGAGGCAGTATTACTAGAGGCAATAGAGGCAAAGGAAATTCGTAGAGGAGTCATAGAAAGCCTCGGTTTTCAATACATTTTGATGTTGATCCACAGGAATTAAACCAGCTCTTTCAAGATGGATTATTTAACCTAGTTGGCCATGGGATCCTCTATCCCCGACCTAGGAGACCACCCTTCCAACCACATCAAAAAAAATTTGGTATCCACATTCCCCCTCATGTGTCTATTGAACCAGAATTGCCTGCCAATGATAGTTGGCAAGCGATTGTCCATCAGCCCATTGTTCATCACCACGATTGGCCTACTGCTTCTTTACCATTAGCCCCTCTGCCACCGCCAAAGAATCCAATTTCCCACGTTGATCATGTTGTCTCTCCCATGCAGTCATCTCATGCTAGTAAGAGGTTAAAAACCAATGTTCCCAAGCCTGTGCAAGATAAAGGAAAAGGAGTGGCCACTGCCTCCCAATCATCCAAAGATTCCTTCAAATCTGTGTCTTCACGTCTTCATCTTAAGGGTGATTGTTCTCACATTATCAATGCAGTCAAGACTCAAGGTTCCAATCAGCCTAAGGTTTCCACGGAAAGATCAAAAGGGGATAGCAGTGAGAAGAGGCCAAATGCCTCTCACAGTAAATATGGTTTTTAATGATGGTTTATGTTATTTTCTATTGAGGAAAGTATATTTACATTGACAATGTTTTGGACAACAAGCATATATTTAGGCATTTTTTTGGGACAACATGGATATAATGTTATTTTTGGATATGGCCATGTTATTTTTTGTTGATATTTAATATAAATATGATAACAAGAGTTACAAGGAGGATATTTGAATCAAATGATTGGGGTTTTATATTTCATGTTTGAATATTATTAAAAGAGATGGAAATGGGAGTCACAAGGGATCCCACCTATTTAGTATTATTTAATTAGACCCTTAATTAAATATATTATTATTATTTTGTCTCAACTAATTAGTTAAGCTAGTTAAGCTTAACCAAAAAGGTAGTTGAACTACCATAACCTATTGAGAAGGAATAAAAGCTCAATGAAAGGAAGAGACAAGGGGGGAGAAAAATAGAAGGAGAACTTCAACCATAAGGTTTTCTCTATACTAGTGAGATACTTTCATCTTTCATTCATTCTGAGTTTACTAGAAGGCGTAACCATCTTGATGACAACAGGGTCTTATTGAAGGCAACAGGATTCAAAACTGAATCAAATATTTCAGCAACTTGTTTTAAAGGTGTATGATTTATCTTTGGCAGTCTGTGTGTTCTTGTATGCTTATAAATTACATTTTATAACTGATAAAGAATATTTTGCAAAGTCAAGTGACAACATTTTGTGGCAAGTTGATCCAAATCTTCAGCTTCAGTTTTCTTTTGTTATCGGAGTCTTTTTGTATGGTTCCCATTGGAGGATTCTAAATTTGACTTTGGTCCCTACCCTCGTAGGGGTTTGTAAAGAAAATTCAGTCTTGTATCTCAGAATAAAATCAATACAAAAATTAGTTTTTTTATTTCAATCTCACATATGTATTTTGATGATCTAGTTCATTTTTTTCTTTTATCTCCATATACAAACTTATGTAATTTTTGTTTAAGTTTATTTCTTTTCTGCACAGTTACATATAATATATAAAACAAACCAGCCTTGGTCCCTTGTACTTAATACTTGTGGATTAAGTGATTTTTTTTTTTGGCCATAAACCCCGAGTGGCATTCCAAACTATCTTGCCTTAGCCCGACAAGATCTGAAAATTCTTGAGTAAGGTTCTCTGTACCTTTTCCTCAACACTTGGCTCTTAAGCACATGACAAGATTTTCGATGAGAATGAAGGATGTATCCTATGTATCAAAAGAAGGAGGTTTGTACTTGTCCACTAAGATGTATGCGGTCCAATGCCTTCAATCTCTCCAAGCAGGTATGTATGCTATGTATCCTTTATTGATGATTACTCTCATAAGACTTGGGGTTTATTTCTTGAAGTCAAAAGATGAAGTACTTGGAAAGTTCAAGGAATTCAAAGCCTTGCTAGAAAACCTCTCTGGAAGAAAAATCAAGATACTCAGGTCAGATAATGGAGGAGAGTACACCTCAAATGAATTTAAAAGATTTTGCAGAGATGTGGGATTAAGAGGGAGCTCACCACTCCCTATAATCCTCAACAAAGTGGTGTAGCAGAAAGAAAGAATAGAACAATTATGGAAGCAGTAAAGACTATGATTCATGATCAAGATCTTCCAATTCTCTTATGGGTTGAAGCAACAAGAACAACAATTTATGTCCAAAACAAATTATCCCATAGTGCACTTGGATTCAAAACTCCCAAAGAAATGTTCACCGGAAAGAAGCCTGAAGTAAGCCATCTCAAAATATTTGGTTGTCCAGTATTTGTACACATTCCAAAAGAAAAGAGAACTATGTTGGATCCTTCAGGAAAGAAGGGAATATTTGTTGGATACTGTGAGGTCTCCAAGGCCTTCAAAATTTACATACCAGGTTACCATCATATTGAGATTAGAAGAGATGTAACCTTTGATGAAGATGCAACACTCAAAAGATCAAGGAAATGTGAGCTTGAAGACATATATGAAGAGGAACATGTAGCTCCCAGAGTTGGAGAACCCGTAAAGGAAGTTACAGTTAACCCTGATGATGATATTCCATAGGATCATGATATGATAGAATCTCAAGAACCTCCTCATATGAGGATCTCTCACAAGATAAAGCCAACTTGAATGAGAGAACTTATTCAAGATACAGAGAAGTATGGTGCCCAAGAAGGAACCATGAGACAAAGCAAGAAACCTAATCCATTCTCTAGCTATATGGCCTTGATGTGTGATCTCATAGAAAAGGAACCTACTTGCTTTGAAGAAGCCATTCATAAGAAATAATGGATGCATTCCATGACTAGAGAATACCAATCCATTATAAAGAATGATGTATGGGAAGTATTTCCCAGACCAAAGAACAAAGATGCGGTATCTTCCAAGTGGATATACAAAATAAAACATGCAGTAGATGAAAGTATTGAAAAGCATAAGGCAAGATTTGTGGCTCGTGGATTTTTTTAGAAGGAAGGTATTGATTATGAAGAGACATTTGCTCCTGTAGTCAGATACACTTCTATCAGAACCATCATAGCTCTTGCAACCAAAATGAAGTGGAAGTTACACCAGATGGATGTGAAAACAACCTTCTTAAATGGTGGTATTGAAGAAGAAGTGTATATAGAACAACCATGAGGATTTGAAGTTGAAGATAGAAAGACTCATGTCTACAAGTTGAAGAAAGCTCTGTACAGGTTGAAGCAAGCTCCTAGAGCTTGGTATGGAAGAATTGATAGTGGCTCGTGGATTTTCTCAGAAGGAAGGTATTGATTATGAAGAGACATTTGCTCATGTAGCCAAATACACTTCTATCAGAACCACCATAACTCTTGCAACCAAAATGAAGTGGAAGTTACACCGGATGGATGTAAAAACAACCTTCTTAAATGGTGGTATTGAAGAAGAAGTGTATATAGAAAAACCACGAGGATTTGAAGTTGAAGATAGAAAGACTCATGTCTACAAGTTGAAGAAAGCTATGTACGGGTTGAAGCAAGCTCCTAGAACTTGGTATGGCAGAACTGATAGTTTCCCGACGAGCTTGGGCTTTACCAAGGGTAAAGTTGATTCTAACCTTTACTTCAAGGTTATGAATGTTGACCCAGTTATATTGTTACTATATGTGGATGACTTATTCTTAACAAGAGAAGAAAATCTCATCACAGATTGCAAGAAGAAGCTCATTGCAGAGTTTGAGATGAAATACCTAGGCCCGATGCATTATTTATTAGGTCTTGAAGTTTGGTAGAGCCCCAGAGAAGATCTTCCTTAACCAAGGGAAGTATACAGTTGAAATACTGAATAGATTTGACATGTTGGAATGTAAAGCCATGAACACACCCATGGAAACAAACTTGAAGCTCATGGTTGATACTTTGTTAGAGTTGGTTGATGCTACTCTGTAAAAACAAATTATTGGTTTGTTGATGTATATGACAAATACCAGGCCAAATATATGCTTTGTTGTGAACACCTTGAGTCAGTATCTGGTGGAGCCTAGATGTGTTCACCTTGTAGCTGCAAAGTATGTGATGAGATACCTTAAGGATACATTGGATTATGGTCTCTGTTATACTGGAGATCATGACTTCAAACTATGTGGTTATATTGATTCAGATTGGGCTGGAAGTGTCTCAGGTAGAAAGAGTACTTCAGGATGTTTTTTCAGTTTGGGGTCAACCATGACTTCATGGCAACGTAGGAAGCAATCTAGTATTTCTCTCAGCACAACAGAAGCATAATACATTGCAACATGTCTTGCCAGTTGTGAAGCCATATGGCTTTGAAATTTCTTGACAGGTATGTTCGATCTGGAGATGGAAGCCACCGCGATTCTATGTGATAACTAGAGTTGTATAAAAATGATGAAGAACCCAATGTTCCATGATAAGTCGAAGCACATAGAGATCTAGTATCACTACATTCGTGATATGGTGCAGAGGGGAGTTGTAAAGCTCGAATATGTTGGCACTGATGAGCAGGTTGCAGATGTGTTGACCAAGCCTCTGTCTCGTGTGAAGTTTGAGTACTTCTGAGACAAACTTGGTGTTGTCCCAAAGGACCTCTCTTGAAAGGGGGAGTGATGTTGATGATAATGCGGTATCCTGACCAACAACAGGTAGATCCGTTAGGATTTTATATCCTAGGGGATTGATCATCCCTGGACAGATCCCAAAGGTCGGGTAAGGACAGTCTGTCAGAGTACATGTGCATGTATATTCCAGCTGTGGTCAGCAGTGGTAGCTCTGTTAGGATTTTATTTCCTAGGGAATCTTTTGATTCTTGGCCAGATCCCGAAGGTCCGGTAAGGATGGTCTGTCAAAGTACCACATGGTAGCTTGCTAGGATTTTATATTCTAGGGAATCTTATGATTCTTGGGCAGATCTCGAAGGTCCAATAAGGTCGGTCTGTCAGAGTACCACAAATGTTGTTGTTGATGCACCTGCCTCATTCTGTTTCCATATGTTAATGATGGTGTTGTCTCAGCCTTGTGCTAATGATGTTGTTGTCTCAGCCTCGTGCTAATGATGTTGTTGTCTCACCTTTGTGTTGATGATGTTGTTGTCTTAGCCTCATGCTGATGATGTTGTTGTCTCAACCTCGTATTGATGATGTTTTTGTCTCAACCTCGTGTTGATGATGTTGTTGTATTAGCCTTGTGTTGTTGATGATGATGTACCAGCCTCGTGTTGGTGAGATTGTTGTTTTAAGCTTCATGTTATTGATGTTGATGTTTCAGCTTCATGTTGTCGATGATGATGATAATGTTACTCCAACTCCCTGTTGTGAATGATGATGATGATGGTACTCTAGCTCCATGTTGTGAACGACAATGATATTAATGATGAGAAAAACTTCCGATGATTTATAGATGTGCCAGTCAATGTTCCATATGTCAATGACGATGCTTCCCTCTCCTTCTCTTGATGATGTTGTATTGGGTCATGTCAATAGAGTACCCTTCTCATTAAGGGGGAGTGTTGAAATATTGTAACGTCGAATAATATTCTAAGTATATTTGAGTTATTATCTTACAGATCAAATCCCCTTTTGTGGATTGATCATGTCAGGTCTTGTATAAGACCAAATCCCCTTTTGTGGATTGGTCAAACCATATTTATATGGTGGTATTTGTAAAAGTCATCCCCTAGGGTTTATAAAGTGGTTTTAACCACTCTTGGAAGAAGTCGGCCCTACTAAGTGAAGAGACATAACCCTAGCACCTCCTCACCTAGTATTTATAAGTGAGGATGGTGCCTCACTCTTACATTCATTCACTCACTCATTTAGTGTGCATCTTTTGAAGGCAAATGCAGTTGGAGGAGGAAGGAGAAGAGAGGTGAATGCTCAATACTAGTTTATTCTTGTTGTTTTGGTCTTAGTCTTGGCATTGTATTGACAATCTATTATTGAGGAAGTTTTTGTTGGGTTTTCTCCCCCATGAGGGTTTCCCAGGATAAAATGTTGTGTACCTTGTGATTGTGTTTCTTTCAGTGATCCTTTTTATGTTGTTGTTTTGGAAATGCTTTAATAAACTAATAACAACACTAAAACTTAACATTTACTAACTCTAAGATTCCCTTTTATCACATAGCACAAGATGAGAATCTTACTCGATTATGTTTACCATATATGCAATGTTTACAGAAATCAAAATCGAGTGTGCAATTAGACATACCTTCAACTATACCTTTACCACATAGTTCTCAAAGGTCCTTCTCTTCAATATGTCCTAGTCTTTAATGCCAGAGCATTGTCTTTTCTCCAAAGACCATATGGGTTTAGTCTTCTTCATTTCCATCCTCATGAACGGTTACACCCATAACTGATCATGCTTCCCAATGGATTGTATAGAGTTCCATTCCAAACTCCCCTCATCTACACTATTGCTCCTTGAACCATTTCACAATTTGCCTTTTCAAACACAGTATGTACACCCGCATCACTCATCTTACTTATATAGATCAAGTTTTTAAATAGATCTAGAAAGTGCAAAACCCAAGGGAGTGTTATAATCCTTCCATCCTTGAGTACCAACTTGAATTTTCCTCATCCTATGATTCTATATGTCGATTTGTCCCCTAGGAAAACATCACCTCCATTATACTTTTCATATTCACAAAACTACTCCTTATTGGGAGTCATATGAAAATAAATACCCAAATCAATCAACCATACATCATGATTTGCATGTGTGCTTGAAGAAGCCAAGTACACATCCCCTCCTTCCTATGAGGAGGTATTCCCTTCTATGGAAGGAACATCATCAGATCACTCCCCTCTCTCAACACTTTTAGATCTAAAATCCTTCTTGTAATGTTCAATTTTACCACAATTCCAACATTTCCTTAAGGATTTTCCTATAGATTTAGATCTACCTCTAGATTTACATCTCCTAGTCGAGGAATTACTTTTATTTCTATCTTGGGAACGTCCTCTTACAGATAAGGCATCAGTGTTTTGACTATACATGGTTTTCCTCTTCATTTCTTGCAAATTTCTTAGACCCCAACCCGGTTTCAAGCCTCAACAAGTTTTCTCAGTTTAATGCCCAATCCACATTTAATTCATTGTTGTAAATGATATTAGAACAAACTGAAACTTGTAAAAGGAAACACAAGAGCCTCTTAATATCAAAGAGAATGGGAAATAAATGCTCAAACTTAGAAATTGTAACACAAAGATTTTTGGTCAAATCGACCCTGGAAAAACCTGCAAGGGGAAAACCAGTGAGAGAGAGGCCTTTTATTATTCTTGAGTTCAGAGAAATTTTTCTTTACAGGAGAATGTAACGACATGCACACACTTATCTAGAAAAACGAGTGAAGCAATATCCTAGATTTTTGTGATAAACTCCTCGAAAATTGTGCTATGTTTTCATGTACAAACAATACAATTCAGCTCCTTGAAATCTGTGCATGTCTAGTGTATGATTTGTCTAGTAAATTGTGCCCAAATTTAGCCTTGATTTTTTGCCAAAACTATTGTACGACAACACCCAAATGCCTCAAAAATCGTGTTGTCTTTTCCCTCAATTTTTGTGCTATAAATCAATTGTACTGTGTGTTCACAATCCGTACAGTATGAAATCCTTTCTTGTTGTACCCTCTTCCTCAATTTGCGTGCCAGATGATTTTATTGGAAATCATGCTAGCTACTTTTCTTGGAAATCGTGCCTCTAGCTGCAATTCAACTCCTCTTCTCTTTTCTCTGCTCTCTCTCTCTCTCTCTCAACCTCTCCAAATTCTCATGAAGAATGAGCTCAAGGGGGGCGCCTCAATCCCTAGATACACTCTTGGAGGGTAAATGAAAAGTCACATGATCCAATGGATGAGATTAGATCTTGGGCCATCAAGATCAATGATGGTGATTAAAAGTCTCTTTAGTCACCCTTTTCATAAATATTCTCAAAGTCATTTTTAACTTTATATCTCATAAAGTTAATGTGCTAGGGACCACATTGGACACTTTCCCACATACTAGGCACCTAAATTACGTGAGAAACACTTGTCCTAAGTACATTTTTTAACACTCCCTCTTACCAAGGAAAGTGTTCCTCACTACTCCCAGCTTATCTATGAAGGGTACAAACTTGCCTCTTCCCAAAGCCTTAGTGAGGATGTTTGCTACCTGCTCATCAGTGAATATGAACCGAAGCTCAACTGCCCCTCTCTAAACATAGTCTCATATGAAGTGATATCTTATCTCGATGTGTTTAGACATGTCATGGAAAACTGGATTCTCAGAGAGTTTATGCAACTCTGATTGTCACAGTAAATCATCACGGGCCTCAACTACACACCAAATATCCCAACAAACAACTTGCAAATCCATATGGCCTAACAATTGGCCTGACTTGCTTCCTTGTACTCAGCCTCAACAAAACTCAGTACCACTGAATTTTGTTTCCAACTGAACCAAAACACAACTGTTGAGCCCAATCTGAAACATCATCCTGAAGTACTCTTCCTGTCAACAACATATCTTGCCCAATTTGAGTTTGTATAGCCTATCAATCTGACTCCATCCCCTCGCACATAGTCCAAGCCATAATCCACCATACCTCATAGGTACCTGAGCACATGTTTTGTTGCCACCCAATGCAGTCCCCTAGGCTCCACCATAAATTGACTGAGAGTGTTGACAACATAACAAATATCTGGTTTGGTGTTGACCAAATACATCAAAGAGCCTATCAACTGATGATAAATCATGGGATCAACCAACTATGTCTCATAAGCATTGAGCTTCTTCCAGTTGGTAATAATGGGTGTCGAGGACATTGGCCTACAATCCTCCATCTAAAATCTCTTCAGAATATCAATAGAA
Source organism: Picea sitchensis (assembly GCA_010110895.2). Taxonomy (NCBI): domain Eukaryota; kingdom Viridiplantae; phylum Streptophyta; class Pinopsida; order Pinales; family Pinaceae; genus Picea; species Picea sitchensis. The sequence continues at coordinate 15,280 of SNQJ01S0209822.1, forward strand.
TACTTTCCCTGCCCCATAAAAATGTGTCCTGGCTCCTGCCAAACCTCCAATCCCATGAAATAATGCATCAATCCAATGTCTTTCATCTCAAACTCTGAAGCAAGACTTTGCTTGCAACCATCTATTAGTGTCTCTACTCCTGTAATGAAAACATCATCCACATAAAGAACAAGAATAAGAGGATCATTTCCAACCATAATGTAGTAAAGATTGGGATCTGCCTCACTCTTCTTGAAACCCATCTGTTGCAAGTATGTATCAATCCTTCAATACCAGGCTCCGAGAGCTCACTTCAGTCCATATAGTGCCTTCTTCAATCTGCACAAATGAGAATCTCTCCCATGCACCTCAAAGCCCTATGGATGCTCAATGTACACCTCCTCCTTTATGAGACCATTCAAAAATGCAGTCTTCACATCCATCTAATGGATCTTCCAACCCATCTCTATTGCAATGGAGATCATTTCCCTGATTGAGGTATATCTAGCAACCAGAGCGAATATCTCATCATAATCAAATCCCTCTACCTTTGAGAACCCTCGAGCCACAAATCAAGCCTTGTACTTCTCAATGGTGCCATTTGCAACATGCTTGATTTTATAGAGCCACTTAGAAGTCACCACTAACTTCCCCTTAGGTCTCGGAACAACGTCCCACACATCATTCTTCATGATGGAATTGTACTCTTCCACCATAGCATCCTTCCAAACCTATTGATTTGATGACTCCTCAAACGTGGAAGGCTTGGACTCATTGATTGTGCTCACCATA
>SNQJ01S0209824.1:0-16049 GCA_010110895.2 Picea sitchensis
AGGTTAAAATTTGCTTGTACAAACAATGTCACCGAGTTTGAGGCCTTATTGTTAGACATAAAAAATGCATATAACCTTGGTTGTAGCCACCTTACAGTTTTTCGTGATTCTGAACTTGTTGTGAACCTTGTAGGTAAGATTTATTCGCCAAGCAAGAAGTTGGTTAAACGCTATACCCAAGCTGTGTGGATGCTCATTTCAAATATGTTATCATTTAACATAACTCATGTTAAGAGGGAACTTAATTCAATGGTTGATAGGTTAGTTGTGTTTGCAGCATCTCCTACCCGACAGCTTTTACCTCAAAGACCTGATTGTACTTTCCAATCTCTATATCGTCCTCACATCCCTGATAACGTAGAATCATGGCAGGTTTTCCCAAATGATGAAGGAATTTAAGCTTTCATACAAAATGAACCGCTTAAGCCCAAGGAAATCATATCTATGGAAGATGACAAATTTCCTAAAGGCTTGACTCCTCTCGAAAGTTCATTTTCGTCGAGTGATGTAGGCAACAAAGAAAGTCATAAGGAAGAGGAGTCAAAAAGGAAAGTGGGTGATACCATTTCCTTGAATATTGGGACACCCAAATCTCCAAAGATCATTAAACTAGGTGCCCAATGTTCTGATGAAGAAAAATTGAAATTCACTAAGCTACTCTGTGAATTTCAAGATGTTTTTGCATGGTCATACGAGGATCTCTGTAGTTTTGATCCTGCTCTTATACAACATGTCATTCTTATCAAGGAAGGGGTAAAACTAGTTGGGAGAAAACAAAGACCTATTAACCCTGCACTCGAAGCTACTATTCAAAAAGAATTGGAAAATTTATTAAAAGCTAATATAATATTTTAGGTTAAGTATTCTAAGTGGTTCAAATATGGTCCCTGTTCGGAAGACTACTAGACAGATCAAATTATGTGTCGATTTTCGTGCGTTGAATAGAGCGAGTGTCAAAGACCATTTTCCACTTCCTAATATGGAAATGATTTTACAACAGGTTGCATGGTCACAAATGATGTCCTTACTTGATGGATTTTCTGGATATAATCAAATCAAGGTAAAATGGACCGATAGGTATAAAACCACTTTTACTACATGCTGGGGAACCTTTGCTTATGACCGTGTGCCTTTTGGCTTGCCTAATGCAGGTCCCACTTTTCAAAGAGCTATGCAGATAACTTTTGACGATCTAATCAGTAAGATTATCCAAGTTTATCTTGATGATTTGACTGTTTATTCAAAGAACCGGTTGAATCATTTTGGTCATCTTAGAAAAGTTATCATGCATTACAGAAAATTTGGCATTTCTTTAAATCCTTCCAAATCTATTTTTGGTGTCACAAAAGGAAAACTCCTAGGTCATATTGTTTTTTATTTAGGAAGAAGCATTGATCCTGAAAGGAGTACTGCGATTCTAAACCTTCCTGTCCCCACTTCCAAGAAAGAAGTTCAAGCTTTCATGGACATTATTAACTTTATCCATAGGTTTGTTCCTAATTTTGTTGTCATGGTTAAACCAATTCATAATCTTTTGAAGCAAGATTGTTCTTTTTCTTGGATAGATGACATCGAAAATGTTTTCCTTAGGATTAAGAAAGCAATCAGTTCCGCACCAGTTCTGGCGAAACCAGATTTTGAGAAATTTTTTATCATATATACCAATGCCATCGAGGAAGCAATTTTTGTTATCCTCTTACAAAGTGATGACCAAAACAACGAAAAACTTGTAGCTTACATGAGCCAGAATCTATCAGATGATGAAATCAAGTACTATTATATTGAGAAACACGCTTTTATTGTTGTTAAGACTATAGAAAAATTTTGCCACTTTACTTTAGGCAATCATACGCAGGTAAGAGTCCCTTTTCCTGCTGTGAAGTTTATGCTTTCACAAACTTATCTTTCAGGAAAACTTGCACATTGGCTTGCCAAAATTTAGGAGCATGATTTGACGATCATGACTTCAAAGACAATCAAGGGACGAGACCTAGCTCTTCACTTAGCTCAGCATCCTGAACTAAGTGAAGAACTCGATGATCAAGATAATCCTCTTTCAGCTCAGTTTTATATTGAGAATCAAAATCTTGCTATATCTGAACATCCTTGGTATAAAAATATGGTGTATTATTTGCAGTATCAAAAGTGTCCAAATGAGCTTGATCCTCACCAGAGAAGGAGACTCTACCTTGAAGCTTCTAAGTATATCATTTTAGGATACTTTTGCTTAGAAGGTTTGTTGATGGTTTGTTACTTCTATGTGTAAATGATGAAGAAGCACATAAATTGGTACACGAAAATCATGGATCATTGGCTTATGTCATTCACATTGGTGGTCATTTTACTGCTAAGGCTACTACATTAAAAATCATAAGAAATGGTTACTATTGGCCTATGATATTCTATGATTATTATAAATTCACAAGATCTTGTGATAAGTGCCAGAAATTCGTTGGGAAAGAATGCCTTTCTTCCATGCCTTTACAAATTGTCCTCCTAGATTTCCCTTTTTCTAAATGGGGCCTAGAATTTATTGGTCTTATCAATCCTCCGTCATTCGCGGGGCATATCTTTATTTTGATAGCCACTGATTACTTTACCAAGTGGACCGAGGTTTTCCCTCTTAGACACGCAAAGGATGAGCAGGTAATTTCTTTCCTAGAATCTAATATCTTTTCTAGATTCAACATTCCATTAGAGATCATTACAGACAACAACCCAACGTTCATTTCTACAAAATTGACTCAATTTCTGGTTAAGTTGGGGGTTAAACATTTCACTTCATCTTCTTATTACCCTTAGGTAAATGGGAAAGAAAAGTCCACTAACAAGACTCTGGTTAGGATCGTAAAGAAAATTATAGAAGACAAACCTGACCAATGGCACACGCTTCTCACTTATGCTCTCTGGGTAGATCGCACAACCTCCAAAGAAAGTACAGACTGTACCCCCTTTCAACTTGTATATGGTCAAGAGGCGATTCTACCTACCAAGGTAGAAATTTCCTCCTTTGCGACTGATGCTACAGATTGAAGAATTAAATGCTTCAAATGTTCCCCAAAGGATAAATGCACTGTTAGCCCTGGAAGAACAAATAAATTTTGCCTTGGAGAACATAAAAAGAAGGCAGAAAATTGTGAAAAAGTATTTTAACAGATGAGCAAAATTTGTTGAATTCAAGATTGATGATAAATTCCTACCATGGGACTCAGACCATGTTGAAATAGGAAGACATTCTAAGTTCCAAAAACTATGGCTAGGTCCTTTCAAAATCGCTTTTATCCTAGGCACAAACTCATACCTCTTAAAGGATTTGGAAGAGTGATTGTTCTCTTACAGTACTAATGGTTCCCACTGGAAACATTATGTGGAACAGACTTGATCGTTGAACGCTTGTATAAAAATGACCGATGTATATAGTCTTTTGTTTTACTATTTTCTTTTTTACTTTGGTTTGTTGAGTTTTCAATTTTTGCTGAAGTTTTCAATTTTTGTTGTGTGCTTATCGAAATAATCAGAAATAAAGTTTGCTTCAGTTTTTCCATTACAATGTCATTCTGTAAATATTATTGATCAATGATAATAAGATACACACGGCTGTCACGATGTCCTCCTTTCAATATTGTTTTTTGCTTTCAATATTGTTGTAGGATAGTTGATCTTGTCTTCTTCCCTGTTTCTGCTAACCCTTTCTTCCCTCCATCGTGAGATTCAAGAGCATATCATAAGCATTCTCCTTGAAAGTTTAAGAAGCATTGTTTGTTACATATTGTTCGAATGTTATGCATATAGGACCAAACCCCCTCATGCGTACCACTTTCCATAAGTTATTCCCAAAGTCTTGTCTCATTATTTCCCTTAAACGAACTTTCCCCCTTGTTGCATAACTATTCTTTTCAGCAGTTTTTTCTATCATCTACTTCTACTGGTCTGTGAAACCAGAAATTCTGATTTATGAATCTGTTAGGAACATATTTCCCTGTGGAGTCGCCAGTTTGTTGACGCTCAAAAGAGCAACGTGGAATCCCTGAATGCAAATTGGTTGCAATGCCTTATTATTTATATATAATTAATAATATACTAGATAGGTGCGACCTCGTTGTGTGAATAATGATGAAGGACGCTCTTATTGTTTGCGCTTATGTATATTTTGCAAAAATGACTCTATAGTTTAAAAATAATAATTGAAACTGCTTTTCAAGTGAAATGGGCAAATGATAGATTTATTGGCGATTTAATTTAAAGAAGAAAGGGAAAAGGTGTTGTTTTAATGAGCATCTTGGTTTATTCTGCTGCATATATATTTTGAATGGTTGATTTGAACTCCAAACATGGGTTGTATATGGTTATAGCATATGGCACTTATGAATTCTTGTTATTATCGTGGACATTGATTAAGTTGTTTAGGGTGGTAATTTTCCCCTAGCGAGGAATGTGGGATATTGGATGTATTTGGTGCTAAGTATTAAACTATGCACATGAGTTATTGGAAGGTGGAAAATGTGATTTGTTTTTTTTTTATGGCACACATAGTGGACTATGTGTTGGTGTGCTCGTACTTGGTTGTGGTTGATGGAGTTAATGTAGGAAACAACGTGCAATTATTGCATGTTGCTCTAACCCTACCTCGAGGTCACCACCCTCACTTGGTTCGCATTTGGGTTTGTCGTTTTGGCTGGTGTTGCCTCCGTTTTGCTCGGCCTTGGAAAGAAGAATCATGCTCATTATTTTCCTGGCATTTTGCATACAGGTATGATGGCTCTTGCCTCTTCATTCATGAAACATAGCTCCGCTCAAAATAAAATCTTGATGTTGCATCTTAGATTTTCTCACAGGTTGTGCTTTCTTTCCAAATATTAAATGAATGTATGTGGTTTTCGACTGTGAAATTTCATATTAAATGGAGTTCCTCCATGTCGGTGTTTGAGTGTTCAAGTTGATTCATAGTCGAAATTTTCTTTTTATTTGAATGACATTGCGTCCAGAATATGTGGTTGCTCTGTTGCTATGCCTGTTAGCAAATAATTAGGGTAAATGTTGTTTGGGTTTCACTTGTCTCTGGTCATTAAAATTTGAGGTTTTTCTTCTCTCTGTGATATAAAAGAATGGTTGTTTTCTTAATGCCATTACCTAGTCTTGAAATATTTGCAGCTCCTTCAAACTGTCTACCATTTGTTTGTATATGTATGGGCATATTTGTTTTGCGGCCTTCATGAGGGGTATGTGGAGAGGTCGGTGGAAAGTATGTTGTGATAAGAGATGGTTAAAATGTTCTTTTTTGCAAAACCCTTGAAAGTTTCACCTTCGTTTTTTCCCAGACTTTAGTTCTTTTATTGATGAGTCGCAATTTCAAACTCTAAGCTTGATGTTTGTTATCAGTGGTTAATCCAACATTTGGGAGGTTGGCTATTCATGTCTCATTTTTCATATATCCATGGAGTTTTGGTCGATTTTGAAAACTGTATAATGATAAAATAAACAAGCACCACTTGCACATGGGTTTCGAACCTAGTCTGTTTACACAACGGGTATTAAATTTGTAATACCATCGTTTTATGATGATTGGATTAGGTCGTTTTCTCAGCCTCCCACGCACACTTGATGTAATTTAGTTTTAATTGTGTTGAATGTCTCTGTTAACAGTCTTTCCCAAAAACTCTAATGATAAAAAGAGAAGGAAGTGGAAATTTGTACAGTTGACAGTCCTGGAATTTTCCTGGGGTTTTATATTGGATGATATGAAAACAATTGTGTTCAATTTGACTTACTAAACAAAGAAAAGTTTTGGAAATTATTTTACTGATGGCAATGGCATTTTTTGGATATCATTGCATATAATTGAACAAGAATAGTTTTTCCCTCTCATTATATCAATTTTCGCACATTATATCCCCCTCGCCTTCCCAAGTACATTTAAAGCATTCCCTATTCTATTATTGTAAAATTTAAATCCATTTAAAAAGGAGAAAGGGTTAACAACAAAAGAGAAAAGACTAAGATAATGACTGGTGTTTGAAAGTTGAACATGGATACAGTTTTTGTTACATCTGCAATTGTTTGAATTGTACTCGTCGGTCGTTCCCCATCCATGCTACCACTTTTCACACATTATATCCCCCTTGTCTTCCAAATAGCCCTACCACTCCATGTTCAAAAGGAAAATTGATTGATTGGGTTTTTTCAGAGTTGATGGATGGATTGCATGTGCTTCTGTGTGAATAATAGAGCCAACCTTTTGATTTTATTTAAGTAGAGTTTTATGCATGGATTGTCAAGAGTTTTTCATAACATGTTGGAATATTTATTTAGGATGAGCTTCTTTATAAGAGGCAGTATTACTAGAGGCAATAGAGGCAAAGGAAATTCGTAGAGGAGTCATAGAAAGCCTCGGTTTTCAATACATTTTGATGTTGATCCACAGGAATTAAACCAGCTCTTTCAAGATGGATTATTTAACCTAGTTGGCCATGGGATCCTCTATCCCCGACCTAGGAGACCACCCTTCCAACCACATCAAAAAAAATTTGGTATCCACATTCCCCCTCATGTGTCTATTGAACCAGAATTGCCTGCCAATGATAGTTGGCAAGCGATTGTCCATCAGCCCATTGTTCATCACCACGATTGGCCTACTGCTTCTTTACCATTAGCCCCTCTGCCACCGCCAAAGAATCCAATTTCCCACGTTGATCATGTTGTCTCTCCCATGCAGTCATCTCATGCTAGTAAGAGGTTAAAAACCAATGTTCCCAAGCCTGTGCAAGATAAAGGAAAAGGAGTGGCCACTGCCTCCCAATCATCCAAAGATTCCTTCAAATCTGTGTCTTCACGTCTTCATCTTAAGGGTGATTGTTCTCACATTATCAATGCAGTCAAGACTCAAGGTTCCAATCAGCCTAAGGTTTCCACGGAAAGATCAAAAGGGGATAGCAGTGAGAAGAGGCCAAATGCCTCTCACAGTAAATATGGTTTTTAATGATGGTTTATGTTATTTTCTATTGAGGAAAGTATATTTACATTGACAATGTTTTGGACAACAAGCATATATTTAGGCATTTTTTTGGGACAACATGGATATAATGCTATTTTTGGATATGGCCATGTTATTTTTTGTTGATATTTAATATAAATATGATAACAAGAGTTACAAGGAGGATATTTGAATCAAATGATTGGGGTTTTATATTTCATGTTTGAAGATTATTAAAAGAGATGGAAATGGGAGTCACAAGGGATCCCACCTATTTAGTATTATTTAATTAGACCCTTACTTAAATATATTATTATTATTTTGTCTCAACTAATTAGTTAAGCTAGTTAAGCTTAACCAAAAAGGTAGTTGAACTACCATAACCTGTTGAGAAGGAATAAAAGCTCAATGAAAGGAAGAGACAAGGGGGGAGAAAAATAGAAGGAGAACTTCAACCATAAGGTTTTCTCTATACTAGTGAGATACTTTCATCTTTCATTCATTCTGAGTTTACTAGAAGGCATAACCATCTTGATGACAACAGGGTCTTATTGAAGGCAACATGATTCAAAACTGAATCAAATATTTCAGCAACTTGTTTTAAAGGTGTATGATTTATCTTTGGCAGTCTTTGTGTTCTTGTATGCTTATAAATTACATTTTATAACTGATAAAGAATATTTTACAAAGTCAAGTGACAACATTTTGTGGCAAGTTGATCCAGATCTTCAGCTTCAGTTTTCTTTTGTTGTCGGAGTCTTTTTGTATGGTTCCCATTGGAGGATTCTAAATTTGACTTTGGTCCCTACCCTCGTAGGGGTTTGTAAAGAAAATTCAGTCTTGTATCTCAGAATAAAATCAATACAAAATTTAGTTTTTTTATTTCAATCTCACATATGTATTTTGATGATCTAGGTCATTTTTTTCTTTTATCTCCATGTACACACTTATGTAATTTTTGTTTAAGTTTATTTCTTTTCTGCGCAGTTACATATAATATATAAAACAAACCAGCCTTGGTCCCTTGTACTTAATACTTGTGGATTAAGTGATTTTTTTTTTGGCCATAAACCCCGGGTGGCATTCCAAACTATCTTGCCTTAGCCCGACAAGATCTGAAAATTCTTGAGTAAGGTTCTCTATACCTTTTCCTCAACACTTGGCTCTTAAGCACATGACAAGATTTTCGATGAGAATGAAGGATGTATCCTATGTATCAAAAGAAGGAGGTTTGTACTTGTCCACTAAGATGTATGCGGTCCAATGCCTTCAATCTCTCCAAGCAGGTATGTATGCTATGTATCCTTTATTGATGATTACTCTCATAAGACTTGGGGTTTATTTCTTGAAGTCAAAAGATGAAGTACTTGGAAAGTTCAAGGAATTCAAAGCCTTGCTAGAAAACCTCTCTGGAAGAAAAATCAAGATACTCAGGTCAGATAATGGAGGAGAGTACACCTCAAATGAATTTAAAAGATTTTGCAGAGATGTGGGATTAAGAGGGAGCTCACCACTCCCTATAATCCTCAACAAAGTGGTGTAGCAGAAAGAAAGAATAGAACAATTATGGAAGCAGTAAAGACTATGATTCATGATCAAGATCTTCCAATTCTCTTATGGGTTGAAGCAACAAGAACAACAATTTATGTCCAAAACAAATTATCCCATAGTGCACTTGGATTCAAAACTCCCAAAGAAATGTTCACCGGAAAGAAGCCTGAAGTAAGCCATCTCAAAATATTTGGTTGTCCAGTATTTGTACACATTCCAAAAGAAAAGAGAACTATGTTGGATCCTTCAGGAAAGAAGGGAATATTTGTTGGATACTGTGAGGTCTCCAAGGCCTTCAAAATTTACATACCAGGTTACCATCATATTGAGATTAGAAGAGATGTAACCTTTGATGAAGATGCAACACTCAAAAGATCAAGGAAATGTGAGCTTGAAGACATATATGAAGAGGAACATGTAGCTCCCAGAGTTGGAGAACCCGTAAAGGAAGTTACAGTTAACCCTGATGATGATATTCCATAGGATCATGATATGATAGAATCTCAAGAACCTCCTCATATGAGGATCTCTCACAAGATAAAGCCAACTTGAATGAGAGAACTTATTCAAGATACAGAGAAGTATGGTGCCCAAGAAGGAACCATGAGACAAAGCAAGAAACCTAATCCATTCTCTAGCTATATGGCCTTGATGTGTGATCTCATAGAAAAGGAACCTACTTGCTTTGAAGAAGCCATTCATAAGAAATAATGGATGCATTCCATGACTAGAGAATACCAATCCATTATAAAGAATGATGTATGGGAAGTATTTCCCAGACCAAAGAACAAAGATGCGGTATCTTCCAAGTGGATATACAAAATAAAACATGCAGTAGATGAAAGTATTGAAAAGCATAAGGCAAGATTTGTGGCTCGTGGATTTTTTTAGAAGGAAGGTATTGATTATGAAGAGACATTTGCTCCTGTAGTCAGATACACTTCTATCAGAACCATCATAGCTCTTGCAACCAAAATGAAGTGGAAGTTACACCAGATGGATGTGAAAACAACCTTCTTAAATGGTGGTATTGAAGAAGAAGTGTATATAGAACAACCATGAGGATTTGAAGTTGAAGATAGAAAGACTCATGTCTACAAGTTGAAGAAAGCTCTGTACAGGTTGAAGCAAGCTCCTAGAGCTTGGTATGGAAGAATTGATAGTGGCTCGTGGATTTTCTCAGAAGGAAGGTATTGATTATGAAGAGACATTTGCTCATGTAGCCAAATACACTTCTATCAGAACCACCATAACTCTTGCAACCAAAATGAAGTGGAAGTTACACCGGATGGATGTAAAAACAACCTTCTTAAATGGTGGTATTGAAGAAGAAGTGTATATAGAAAAACCACGAGGATTTGAAGTTGAAGATAGAAAGACTCATGTCTACAAGTTGAAGAAAGCTATGTACGGGTTGAAGCAAGCTCCTAGAACTTGGTATGGCAGAACTGATAGTTTCCCGACGAGCTTGGGCTTTACCAAGGGTAAAGTTGATTCTAACCTTTACTTCAAGGTTATGAATGTTGACCCAGTTATATTGTTACTATATGTGGATGACTTATTCTTAACAAGAGAAGAAAATCTCATCACAGATTGCAAGAAGAAGCTCATTGCAGAGTTTGAGATGAAATACCTAGGCCCGATGCATTATTTATTAGGTCTTGAAGTTTGGTAGAGCCCCAGAGAAGATCTTCCTTAACCAAGGGAAGTATACAGTTGAAATACTGAATAGATTTGACATGTTGGAATGTAAAGCCATGAACACACCCATGGAAACAAACTTGAAGCTCATGGTTGATACTTTGTTAGAGTTGGTTGATGCTACTCTGTAAAAACAAATTATTGGTTTGTTGATGTATATGACAAATACCAGGCCAAATATATGCTTTGTTGTGAACACCTTGAGTCAGTATCTGGTGGAGCCTAGATGTGTTCACCTTGTAGCTGCAAAGTATGTGATGAGATACCTTAAGGATACATTGGATTATGGTCTCTGTTATACTGGAGATCATGACTTCAAACTATGTGGTTATATTGATTCAGATTGGGCTGGAAGTGTCTCAGGTAGAAAGAGTACTTCAGGATGTTTTTTCAGTTTGGGGTCAACCATGACTTCATGGCAACGTAGGAAGCAATCTAGTATTTCTCTCAGCACAACAGAAGCATAATACATTGCAACATGTCTTGCCAGTTGTGAAGCCATATGGCTTTGAAATTTCTTGACAGGTATGTTCGATCTGGAGATGGAAGCCACCGCGATTCTATGTGATAACTAGAGTTGTATAAAAATGATGAAGAACCCAATGTTCCATGATAAGTCGAAGCACATAGAGATCTAGTATCACTACATTCGTGATATGGTGCAGAGGGGAGTTGTAAAGCTCGAATATGTTGGCACTGATGAGCAGGTTGCAGATGTGTTGACCAAGCCTCTGTCTCGTGTGAAGTTTGAGTACTTCTGAGACAAACTTGGTGTTGTCCCAAAGGACCTCTCTTGAAAGGGGGAGTGATGTTGATGATAATGCGGTATCCTGACCAACAACAGGTAGATCCGTTAGGATTTTATATCCTAGGGGATTGATCATCCCTGGACAGATCCCAAAGGTCGGGTAAGGACAGTCTGTCAGAGTACATGTGCATGTATATTCCAGCTGTGGTCAGCAGTGGTAGCTCTGTTAGGATTTTATTTCCTAGGGAATCTTTTGATTCTTGGCCAGATCCCGAAGGTCCGGTAAGGATGGTCTGTCAAAGTACCACATGGTAGCTTGCTAGGATTTTATATTCTAGGGAATCTTATGATTCTTGGGCAGATCTCGAAGGTCCAATAAGGTCGGTCTGTCAGAGTACCACAAATGTTGTTGTTGATGCACCTGCCTCATTCTGTTTCCATATGTTAATGATGGTGTTGTCTCAGCCTTGTGCTAATGATGTTGTTGTCTCAGCCTCGTGCTAATGATGTTGTTGTCTCACCTTTGTGTTGATGATGTTGTTGTCTTAGCCTCATGCTGATGATGTTGTTGTCTCAACCTCGTATTGATGATGTTTTTGTCTCAACCTCGTGTTGATGATGTTGTTGTATTAGCCTTGTGTTGTTGATGATGATGTACCAGCCTCGTGTTGGTGAGATTGTTGTTTTAAGCTTCATGTTATTGATGTTGATGTTTCAGCTTCATGTTGTCGATGATGATGATAATGTTACTCCAACTCCCTGTTGTGAATGATGATGATGATGGTACTCTAGCTCCATGTTGTGAACGACAATGATATTAATGATGAGAAAAACTTCCGATGATTTATAGATGTGCCAGTCAATGTTCCATATGTCAATGACGATGCTTCCCTCTCCTTCTCTTGATGATGTTGTATTGGGTCATGTCAATAGAGTACCCTTCTCATTAAGGGGGAGTGTTGAAATATTGTAACGTCGAATAATATTCTAAGTATATTTGAGTTATTATCTTACAGATCAAATCCCCTTTTGTGGATTGATCATGTCAGGTCTTGTATAAGACCAAATCCCCTTTTGTGGATTGGTCAAACCATATTTATATGGTGGTATTTGTAAAAGTCATCCCCTAGGGTTTATAAAGTGGTTTTAACCACTCTTGGAAGAAGTCGGCCCTACTAAGTGAAGAGACATAACCCTAGCACCTCCTCACCTAGTATTTATAAGTGAGGATGGTGCCTCACTCTTACATTCATTCACTCACTCATTTAGTGTGCATCTTTTGAAGGCAAATGCAGTTGGAGGAGGAAGGAGAAGAGAGGTGAATGCTCAATACTAGTTTATTCTTGTTGTTTTGGTCTTAGTCTTGGCATTGTATTGACAATCTATTATTGAGGAAGTTTTTGTTGGGTTTTCTCCCCCATGAGGGTTTCCCAGGATAAAATGTTGTGTACCTTGTGATTGTGTTTCTTTCAGTGATCCTTTTTATGTTGTTGTTTTGGAAATGCTTTAATAAACTAATAACAACACTAAAACTTAACATTTACTAACTCTAAGATTCCCTTTTATCACATAGCACAAGATGAGAATCTTACTCGATTATGTTTACCATATATGCAATGTTTACAGAAATCAAAATCGAGTGTGCAATTAGACATACCTTCAACTATACCTTTACCACATAGTTCTCAAAGGTCCTTCTCTTCAATATGTCCTAGTCTTTAATGCCAGAGCATTGTCTTTTCTCCAAAGACCATATGGGTTTAGTCTTCTTCATTTCCATCCTCATGAACGGTTACACCCATAACTGATCATGCTTCCCAATGGATTGTATAGAGTTCCATTCCAAACTCCCCTCATCTACACTATTGCTCCTTGAACCATTTCACAATTTGCCTTTTCAAACACAGTATGTACACCCGCATCACTCATCTTACTTATATAGATCAAGTTTTTAAATAGATCTAGAAAGTGCAAAACCCAAGGGAGTGTTATAATCCTTCCATCCTTGAGTACCAACTTGAATTTTCCTCATCCTATGATTCTATATGTCGATTTGTCCCCTAGGAAAACATCACCTCCATTATACTTTTCATATTCACAAAACTACTCCTTATTGGGAGTCATATGAAAATAAATACCCAAATCAATCAACCATACATCATGATTTGCATGTGTGCTTGAAGAAGCCAAGTACACATCCCCTCCTTCCTATGAGGAGGTATTCCCTTCTATGGAAGGAACATCATCAGATCACTCCCCTCTCTCAACACTTTTAGATCTAAAATCCTTCTTGTAATGTTCAATTTTACCACAATTCCAACATTTCCTTAAGGATTTTCCTATAGATTTAGATCTACCTCTAGATTTACATCTCCTAGTCGAGGAATTACTTTTATTTCTATCTTGGGAACGTCCTCTTACAGATAAGGCATCAGTGTTTTGACTATACATGGTTTTCCTCTTCATTTCTTGCAAATTTCTTAGACCCCAACCCGGTTTCAAGCCTCAACAAGTTTTCTCAGTTTAATGCCCAATCCACATTTAATTCATTGTTGTAAATGATATTAGAACAAACTGAAACTTGTAAAAGGAAACACAAGAGCCTCTTAATATCAAAGAGAATGGGAAATAAATGCTCAAACTTAGAAATTGTAACACAAAGATTTTTGGTCAAATCGACCCTGGAAAAACCTGCAAGGGGAAAACCAGTGAGAGAGAGGCCTTTTATTATTCTTGAGTTCAGAGAAATTTTTCTTTACAGGAGAATGTAACGACATGCACACACTTATCTAGAAAAACGAGTGAAGCAATATCCTAGATTTTTGTGATAAACTCCTCGAAAATTGTGCTATGTTTTCATGTACAAACAATACAATTCAGCTCCTTGAAATCTGTGCATGTCTAGTGTATGATTTGTCTAGTAAATTGTGCCCAAATTTAGCCTTGATTTTTTGCCAAAACTATTGTACGACAACACCCAAATGCCTCAAAAATCGTGTTGTCTTTTCCCTCAATTTTTGTGCTATAAATCAATTGTACTGTGTGTTCACAATCCGTACAGTATGAAATCCTTTCTTGTTGTACCCTCTTCCTCAATTTGCGTGCCAGATGATTTTATTGGAAATCATGCTAGCTACTTTTCTTGGAAATCGTGCCTCTAGCTGCAATTCAACTCCTCTTCTCTTTTCTCTGCTCTCTCTCTCTCTCTCTCAACCTCTCCAAATTCTCATGAAGAATGAGCTCAAGGGGGGCGCCTCAATCCCTAGATACACTCTTGGAGGGTAAATGAAAAGTCACATGATCCAATGGATGAGATTAGATCTTGGGCCATCAAGATCAATGATGGTGATTAAAAGTCTCTTTAGTCACCCTTTTCATAAATATTCTCAAAGTCATTTTTAACTTTATATCTCATAAAGTTAATGTGCTAGGGACCACATTGGACACTTTCCCACATACTAGGCACCTAAATTACGTGAGAAACACTTGTCCTAAGTACATTTTTTAACACTCCCTCTTACCAAGGAAAGTGTTCCTCACTACTCCCAGCTTATCTATGAAGGGTACAAACTTGCCTCTTCCCAAAGCCTTAGTGAGGATGTTTGCTACCTGCTCATCAGTGAATATGAACCGAAGCTCAACTGCCCCTCTCTAAACATAGTCTCATATGAAGTGATATCTTATCTCGATGTGTTTAGACATGTCATGGAAAACTGGATTCTCAGAGAGTTTATGCAACTCTGATTGTCACAGTAAATCATCACGGGCCTCAACTACACACCAAATATCCCAACAAACAACTTGCAAATCCATATGGCCTAACAATTGGCCTGACTTGCTTCCTTGTACTCAGCCTCAACAAAACTCAGTACCACTGAATTTTGTTTCCAACTGAACCAAAACACAACTGTTGAGCCCAATCTGAAACATCATCCTGAAGTACTCTTCCTGTCAACAACATATCTTGCCCAATTTGAGTTTGTATAGCCTATCAATCTGACTCCATCCCCTCGCACATAGTCCAAGCCATAATCCACCATACCTCATAGGTACCTGAGCACATGTTTTGTTGCCACCCAATGCAGTCCCCTAGGCTCCACCATAAATTGACTGAGAGTGTTGACAACATAACAAATATCTGGTTTGGTGTTGACCAAATACATCAAAGAGCCTATCAACTGATGATAAATCATGGGATCAACCAACTATGTCTCATAAGCATTGAGCTTCTTCCAGTTGGTAATAATGGGTGTCGAGGACATTGGCCTACAATCCTCCATCTAAAATCTCTTCAGAATATCAATAGAATACTTTCCCTGCCCCATAAAAATGTGTCCTGGCTCCTGCCAAACCTCCAATCCCATGAAATAATGCATCAATCCAATGTCTTTCATCTCAAACTCTGAAGCAAGACTTTGCTTGCAACCATCTATTAGTGTCTCTACTCCTGTAATGAAAACATCATCCACATAAAGAACAAGAATAAGAGGATCATTTCCAACCATAATGTAGTAAAGATTGGGATCTGCCTCACTCTTCTTGAAACCCATCTGTTGCAAGTATGTATCAATCCTTCAATACCAGGCTCCGAGAGCTCACTTCAGTCCATATAGTGCCTTCTTCAATCTGCACAAATGAGAATCTCTCCCATGCACCTCAAAGCCCTATGGATGCTCAATGTACACCTCCTCCTTTATGAGACCATTCAAAAATGCAGTCTTCACATCCATCTAATGGATCTTCCAACCCATCTCTATTGCAATGGAGATCATTTCCCTGATTGAGGTATATCTAGCAACCAGAGCGAATATCTCATCATAATCAAATCCCTCTACCTTTGAGAACCCTCGAGCCACAAATCAAGCCTTGTACTTCTCAATGGTGCCATTTGCAACATGCTTGATTTTATAGAGCCACTTAGAAGTCACCACTAACTTCCCCTTAGGTCTCGGAACAACGTCCCACACATCATTCTTCATGATGGAATTGTACTCTTCCACCATAGCATCCTTCCAAACCTATTGATTTGATGACTCCTCAAACGTGGAAGGCTTGGACTCATTGATTGTGCTCACCATA
>SNQJ01S0209826.1:1962-14106 GCA_010110895.2 Picea sitchensis
TTATTAATTGCTCAAAGTGCTCAAAAACATGCCTTACAATGCTCAAACTGACCAACAGACTGCTCCAATGGCTTCAGAGCGTCCAAAAACCCCTACCTGGGATTTTTCGGCACCTCAATCGGTCGAAAACGAAGAAGTTAGGCCTCCTGGAAGTCCCCTCTTCAAGCTTGCTGTCTCTGCATCTACAAAACACACCCTTTTGTCATGAACCTGGAACACACGCAATATATAGCGTAAAAACCCAACATCGGGCGCAACCACGCCAACGGTGTGAAATGTAGGATGGTTATGGGCGCGCCATCCCCTAACCGCCTAGCACTTGGGAATGTGGGGGTCATATGACCGTGCACTTTGGAAAAAAGGCTAAATGGTTTAAACCGTTCCAACTCCCCACACACTTAGTTGTGGTCATATGTAATGTAGGCATATAACCATGGGCTAAAACTTTAACCGTTTCAAACCACATTTAAAAACCGCGCCAACCGTTATACCAAGTCATATGGTAATACATACGTGACCGGGGCTTTGTTATATCCATGCGCAATCGCATATATGGTGGCCATATGTAATAGCAATACGACCATGGGCCGGGGCTAAGCCCCAGCCCGACCCCCGCCCATATATACAAACATTCAAATGTAAATACAATGCAAACCATCATATGGTAAGAAACATTGTATGGGCGTATTGGTCGTGTGGACTTTGTTAAAGCAATACACCAGTGGTGAGGTCCGAGGGTCGAACCCCACGGACTCCAATAAAATTTTACATAACAAACTGAAAGCCAATAAAGGGGTGCCACGTGGCAGCCCATGATTGGGCCACGTGGCACCTTACCATTGATCAAGAATATGCCACATGCTGCATTCCGATTCACCCAAATGTCATCCACATCACCTCTGCCACGTCGGCGTATGAACGTACAGCCCTGCCACATCAGCCTGTATGGACTGTACAGACTATACAGTCATCGTCCCCTTTTTTGCCTGTTTGACTTTCCGAACAAATTGCAATATCTCTCGCTCCTGATGTCCGTTCGAGACAAAACGAGTTGCGTTGGGTTTGCAATGATGAGGCCTACGCTCTCGTTCGGTTTGAAGCGATTCCGAGCACTTTGAATTTTTGAGCAAAATTTGATCCCCTGATCACTCCTTGCATCGAAATTTCTCCCATAGCATACCCACTTGCATCCATCTCCACTTCGAAGGGATTTTGCAAGTTAAGCAACGTGATAACTGATTCTTAATTGATATTTCATTTTATCTTGTTGAAATATTTCTGCTGATTCTTTTCCCACTGGAAACGCTTACCGCTCACTATTATGGCGTGGAGTGGTGAAAATACCACTGAAAAATATGCTATGAAATTCCGTAGGTGCTGCGCTACCCCAACAAAGCTCCTTAATTCAGTGACAATAGTAGGAACTAGCCATTTTATGATGGTCTCCATCTTTGTGGGATCTATCTTGAGCTCCCCTCCATCGATCACATACCCCAAATACACCAATGGATGTCGAGCAAACTCACGTTTCTTGAGTTTAGCCAACATTTGGTGATTTTTTAGAGTCTCTAACACTTGCATGAAATGTGATATGTGCTCCTATTAGGTAGAGATATAAACCAATACATCATCCAAATACAATATAAAAAATTAATCTAAATATGCACACAATACATCATTCATCGATCTCATAAATGTAGCTAGTGCATTACATAGACCAAATGGAATGAACAACCATTCATACAAAAATTTCCTTGTCTTGAAGGCGGTCTTCTAGGAAGAGGGTACCGATTCTTGAGTGTAATATTGTTAAAATATCCGTAGTCGATACACATCCGCCAAGTCCCATCATTCTTGGGTACTATGATGATAAGTGACCTCCAAGGTGAGGTGCTTGGTCGAATAACTCCCTGCTCCAAGAGATACTCCAACTGTTTTTTCAATTTGTCTACTTCCATAAAATACTGTCTATAACCCAATATTTGGTAATGGGGAGTTAAGAAGAAACTGTGTCTTGTATTCCACTTCCCTCTTAGGTGGTATCCCTTTAGGCTCCTTAAACACTCCTTTGTATGGCTATGCAAACTCCTCTATTTTTTTCTTTTTTCTTTTTAGTACATCCCTCTAGGGATGCCTTTACTCTTACTGATTCATTGCCCAACCGATTTTGTCGTAAGAAAAGAAAAACATACTTCTTACTTGAACTAATCAATTTTTTTGCTTGGTTGGAATTTACCAGTGACATATTCAATTTACCTTTATGTGCATTAGTGATGAAATACATCCCATCCCTGATTAGGAAGTACTGGTTTTCTCTCTGCATGAAGATCAAATACCTCATATACATGTAGGGGCTTCCAAACACTATACCACACACGTCAAGGGGTATTGCATATAACTCCACTTCATCTATAAAATATTAACTTACAACAAATTTGATCTTACACTGTTTCATGACCATGATCTCTCCATCCTTGTTTACCCACCCTAGTGGATATGGGATAGGATGATTATGAACCTCCAACCCAAGCTTTTCGACCAAATCGATTGCTATGAGATTAGCCTCTGAACTGGAATCGAATAGAGCATATATCTTGGTATTCTTGACCTAGATATTGATATGGAAGAGTTTTTTCATATCCTTCTCTTCCTTGTGATGAAGGCTACTTAGATTCACCTCCTTTTGCACTGAAGTGTAGAAAATATTCACATCCACATCTAAGTTGTTCTCTACCTAATTAATTGAATCCGTGGCTAAAAGGTTCTTCTTCTTGGCATCCTTCTTACGGTTCTTAGGGTTCATCTTAGATGTAGTTTCCAAAAAATTTCCTCAATGTGACCATTGATATTGCAATGGTTACAATGGTTACTTGGATCTTTGCATTGGTGAGTAGTGGATGATGTCTTATTTTCTTTCCCTTTCCAATTCCTCTCCTCCCCTTAGAAGTGTCTTGGTGCTATTTCTACTTGGAACCACTTGGATATCATTTCTTGTGGCCTATATTTTCTAGATACTTTTATTGCACACAGGGCTAATCAACTGTCTTGGGCTTGAAGAGAATCACTTGCTTTCGCAAGTGACTACGTAGACCCCCTAGATACCTGAGGAGTAGATTTGGGTTCTTGGGAGAGATACCCATCATGATAGCTATGTTACGAGGAAAATATCTCTATGGCTAGGGGTAAACCACAATAGATGGAAATGACTACAAAAATCAACTCTAATCTCAGGTATGCTATATAAATAAATATGCTAGCAAGACAAGATAAAATGCCTACCTTGTCCAGATGTTCAATGAAGTCCACCGTTAAGCACTTGACTCAAAGAAATACACCCGCAACTTGTCCTCAACAACCAAGAAACGCAAGCATATGGTGATAATGTATAATGTTAGCACATTTAATAGCATAATCCATCAACATTCATAACAAAAATTTCCATGGAATAACAATTCAAATATTTGCAAGATATTAATTGGACGAGAAAAGAGTATTTCTATTGAAATGTAATCAACATAAGTGAATTAATTATAAACTTCCATGTTGGCACGGTTCGGAATCGAGAAACTAAGTCCCTTCCAACTGGGCCTCCACCACTTCATCCCTCCACCAAAGGCAAGCTCATATAACAGAGACAATAGGGTTCCCAATCAAGTAGGGAAGAGCTTGGGGGTTGAATAATGTGTTCAGACTTAAAAGGATAAAGGGATGTAGACTCAATATAAAGTGAATAATTTCTCTAGACTAACTTTGCTCTCAAAGTTTAATTCATCTCCTCTTTTCCATAGCTCGGATTTGGCCCATTTGTAACCTTCAACTGGAACTAAAGGGTCGATTTGAAACGTTTCCAATATATGGAAGGTCAAGTATCATGGATCTCATGACGTGACATGGAAACCCGACAATTTTTTTTAATTTTGGGCACAAATCCTGATGTACGCGGGCTGTAGTGGTGAAACCTATGTATATGCATGCTGTACAATAGGTAGGGTGCATATATGTGGAAAACTAATGTTTTTAGCTCTAATATTTGCAAAAAGGCACTTCAAGTCTGCATAGGGAAATGGAAAAAGGCCTTCTGTGCAAGTTTGCATAGGGTGAGGCAAATCTTGCTATAAAAGTCCTTTCATTCTCTTCATGTGTAATCCTTGGCATTGGGGTTTCCTAT
This sequence comes from Picea sitchensis, assembly GCA_010110895.2. NCBI lineage: Eukaryota > Viridiplantae > Streptophyta > Pinopsida > Pinales > Pinaceae > Picea > Picea sitchensis. The sequence continues at coordinate 6,131 of SNQJ01S0209826.1, forward strand.
TACAACAAAATCTACTGAATAAATATAAGTACAATATATGAATATATTATTACAATACAAATGTCATCAAATATTGACCCCATATGTACTAGAGAGCTAAGCCATTTTCGTTTGGATTTAGTAAAGGTTTATAAGAGTAGTCAACAATTGATCAAGAAATCAAAACCATATATTTTTACCACATATTCTCTAAAGATTCATATAAGAAAGTACTAAAATCAAACAATAAAAGAGAACTAGACCAAGGAAAATTGTATAGTCATTAAATCAAATTGAATAGACATGTTCATACCTATTTCCTAGGCAACAATTTGTGTCCCCAAATAAAATAGGGTCTAAGGGTTAGGGATCCAATGTTGGAATTTAAAAGGAGAAATAAATATTAAAAATTTCTAACCTTCAAAGTACAAAATCTAAGATATGTATATTAAGAATTGGATATGAGGAAAGTAGCACATAGAGAAAATAATAATAATTTGTGCAACGAACAATGACCAGAAAAATATTTTATAATTGTCGCACCTACAACAAAATAGTCAAAATTACACACCTCCATCGGAATTTCGACAAATGTTGACTATGTCAATTTCGACCAAGTTAATGACCGTTAAACAATTCTCAAACAGGTATTTGGCATTTTTTACGTGAGTCACAAGACCGACGAAATTTAGTTGCAATATCAACTAAAGTGCATCTCTAGATCGACGGACGTCTGTTGCCAGATCGATGAAAGTTAGTCGCTAGATTGACGAAAGAGCATCGTAAGCTCAATGGAGCTATAATTCTGTCAAAAGTATGATGAACATCGAGGTGACCAGAAAAAAGGATTAAAATTTTAATCATTATATAGTAATTTGTGACAATACGATTAATTTTGTCCTTATCGTCGAAAAATTTCATCGAATATTGACCCCATATGTGCTAGTAACACATTGATGAAGCACACCCCATTGAATATTAAGTACATGAAGATAACATAGATGAAGAACCTTCTCCCCTTGGATAAAAATATCCTGTCCATTAATTCATTAAAAATTAGAGCCTTGGGGAGGAAGCATCCATTTCATTCCCCATAGGAGATCAAACATACGAAGAATCACTTCATGAAGAGGGAATTGTTGAATAAGAAGGCATCCATTTGTCCACTCAAGATTACAATGGTATGGCGAGTTGCAATCCTTTCCAAATTTATGAATTTTATGATACATCCTATTGTGAAAATGAAGATGTAGGAGAAACCTCATTTGATGAAGAAAATGGGATTTATGCTCTTTTCTATGTTGAAAGGCATATATATGATAAATTTTTTATTTTATTTTGATGGTGATCGTATCTATGGCATGAATGATTATGGTTCTAGGGCCAAATTGCATATTTTTCGTCTCTTGGGTAGCCACATAGGCTGGAAATATTTACATAAAGTTTTGATGATGCTTTCCATCCATGCATGTACACTGATGATGCAGATTTTGTGCAACATGTGGGGCATGTTTCGGGTCATAAAAGTGAAAAATATTTTCGACCTTGTGTAACTTATGTACAAATAAGTGTCGATTCCATAAATTTTTCAGCCTTGTTTCCCCTCATACAATTCAACTTTATTTCTATACTTTGGTTATGATTGTGACATCCAAAATCCAAACATTTTTCAAGCATTTCTGCCATAATAATTTAGAAAAAATTAGACTTGGGATGTAAAAAGTGGAGAAATGTTCCATTCCTTGTTATTTTCAAAGTTTTGTGTATTTTCATATCAAGGTATAGATGGAAAATGGATGTTTAGTGCTGGAAGTTACTCAGGAAAGTATTTTTTTCAATTTTAGATTTGTGATAGTGATTTATGGCCATTCGAAAGGGGCAACTAGCCCTAGATTATGGACAATTTTTTTTCTCAGATCCAAAATTTTGATGCATATTTCATTCTCATGCTTTTTGGAAGATGAATTATTGTTGGAGTTTCCCACACGTTACTTCTTGTAAGGTGTAAATGATGATTTTCATGCAAAATGACCTTTTTTTTTTAAAAGTAAACTAACTATATTAATATTTACAATTTGTACAAAAAAGGATCAACAAGTAATTCTTAGGCCTGAGAGACCATGATAGTGTCTTAGGATTAAAAATAAAAAATATCCTGCCCCAGTGGGGAAACCATGTATGAAATGACTTTCTATGTTTGATCAGTAAACTATAATAGAGTTTTAAAAGAGTCTAAAATGTCCATAGCCAGATCTTGAACTAGAAACAAAACATAGGAAAACTATTGAACCGACATAAAAAAATATTCTAGGAATCCTTAGGAACATGGGGTTCTAGTTTTGAAGAGTTTCCAACCATAGAAGAGGAATCTCTGAGAATTGTACCAATAGAAGGAACACCAAATCCTAGACTAGCAGAAGAAGCACCAAGACCTGGACCAACAACAAATGGTTGGAATATGCCCCCATGTTTGCGAGTCTACTCTTGGTTACTCACTTCCCTTCGGGGGTTGTCTGAGTTATTGACCCAGGGTTCATGTCATTCGGAGTTCCAACAAAGCCTCTAAAACTATCGACCCTCTTGGTAAACCAGAAGGCAACACAACGCTAGAAAGCGCTGCGCATTCTCACCCGAGATAGCTTTAAATGGGTGTCTGTAAGACTCAGGTGTTTATAGCCTAGGATAGAGTAGGGGATAGGGGTTTCTCGGATAGGGTTAGATACTGTGAGCTGTAAGGGAGAGTACTTATTCCTTGGATTTGCATATGAATATCCCATTGGTTAATTAAAGTTAACTATAAGTAGATTCATAACCAAGTATTAACTCATTAATCAAGTTTAACCATCAATTGCTGAAAGAAAGAAGAATCATGCATACATTTAACACATTACATGAGAGTTACTATGGTTCACCCCCTCTTGGGCTACGCCCACAAAGATTTGGCTCTTAGCTCTTGTATTATGATAGTTCTACATTTCCGGTGCCTCGCGCTTACAATTCTCTACAAAACTGGGTAAGATCTATGTGAGGTGAACTAGATCGCACCAGGATCCATGGCCTGTGGTCTAATCCTTAGATCTACCTCTCCTTGGGTCTCCTTTGCTCAACAACTTACAAATCAGTTTGTACCGCTTAGAACATTACAAAAAATTGCTAACAACTACTAACGAACCACACTATATGATAATTTCGTATCTCTATTTATACATTTCGGGCTCTTCATCCTTTTACATAATATTACAAAAACCCTAACCCTTCTTACATTAGGTCTTTCTCCCATATGCATACTGCTCCTCCTCCAACTGTCGCTTTCCTTCGTGCACGCTTTCTTGCATGCGCGCGTGTTGCTCTTCTGCCAGTTGTTACTTCAGTTTTCTGCACGCTTTCTTTCCCACGATCGTTCTTGTTTCCTCTTCAGCTTGGTGCCAATAGGCCCCCAACACTGACATGTGACTCGTCCTGATTCACCTAGTTTATTTGTGCTTCCTCGATCTCCTTGGTGATAGTTTGGAACTGTTCCTGCAAATTTGCTACTTTTGTCAGTGCCTGCATGATTTTCTCCTTGATGGTGTCGACTGTCTGATCTTCCACTTCCTCGCTCATCAGTCCTGTGCATTTTAGCTGAGTCTGTGTTGTCTAGTTTCTGGCTTCTTTTACCTGCGCAAGTACTTCTGCTACCCATTCCTGCAACGGTTCTATTTGAGCCTGACGCTCCTGCTTCTGTGTTTGTGCAGTGATAAGTTCTACTTGTATCTTCTTCAAATATTGCATTCCCTTGACTCGTTCTAGGACTGGTATGGTCTTCTGTCCTTGCTTGAGTTCTTGGATCGTTGCATTGATCCTCTCCTCCTCCTTGTCCCAGTGTTGGATTTGTGGATCCTCTTCCAGCCTTGTCCAAAGTTGTGCTACTTTATCTAACAAGTTGGCTACCGTGCTGACTTGTTTTTCCAACTCCTGTAGCTGCATTGCTGCTTCCTTCTTCCTTTGCTCCTTCACTGGTGGTGGAGTTGTCGGTCTAATCTATCCGCAGAGAGTCTCGATCTCATTTTAATACTGATCAATTGCCTTAGCAATCTGGTCGATCTTCTTTGCGGCTGGGAGTTCATTTCCTTGCGCAGTAGTTGGAAGTTTTCCGAAAACTTCTTCCACTTTTCATTCCAACTCATTTCTGCGTTCTTTCTCCTCCTTGGTTTCCGATTGAGCCTATGCGCAAACTGTTTCCAGCGCTTCCCACTTTTTTGTTGTTTGTTGTAGCTCGACTAAGTTTTTATGTGCTCGAGCCTGCATCTCGTGGTCGACGCTCACCTGTAGTTTGTGTAATGCTTTTGATGTAATCCATGTCAAGACCAATTGGATATGATCCAAATCCTTCAGTGGTGTCTATCCCACAATTTCATTCATTCACAACATGCTAGGCTCTATGTAGATCATGGAATGTGCATGTGGTATCGGAAGAACTGGGTCACGTTCTTCTACCTCCACCCTTTCTGTGGCCTGTGTGGTCGATGGCTCTGTGCCTCTACTAGTACTTGTGATATGGGCTTCCCTAAATTTCTTAAGGATATGTCCCATTTATGTTAGTTCCTTTTGCAGTTCATCCCACTGGTGCGTAGCATGATCAAAATATTTTGCTAGGCAGTCTTGGACCATCCTGGCAATCATCTCTCCATCATCCTCTGTGATTATGTAATTCGGTGGTGGTCGTTGTGCCTTCATTTTCTTGCATGCACCTGCATCCTGTGCATCTTTTCAGTCTATTTAGAACAAGTTTGATAGGTATGGCACCCAACTCATGAAGGTTCCTTCTGCGCACTGAGCTACAACAACAATGACTCCTGCCAGTACCTCGTCTTTGCGGAATTTTCATAGCAGTTTGTAGGCTAAGATCTTTGCGCCTAATTGTGTCATGACATTGTTGATCCATTTAATTATAATGCATCTTGTTCCCCTGTTGGTGCTGTATTTCTTTTTCATCTCTTCTGCCAATGATTTTTCCTTGGACTTATCGTCTAGGATCAGTGTGGGATCCATAACCCCAGTGGGTAGGCCTGTTATCTGTGTGATAAGTTCGACCATTATGTGGATGGGTTTGTCCAGCCATATATCCCCTCCATGCATAACTGCTAACAGTTGGTTGATGCATGCCGTCACATATTGGCCTCTGCGAAAGTGTGGTATCTTCAACAACCCTAGAATTCCTGTTTTGTCTAGTCCAGTGGCCCACTGGTGTGGATGAGTGATGGATTCTCCGAGTTGGTTCATGACTATTTTCTACATAAAAACATGCAGTGCAAGCTCTGGATATTTGGTGTCATCTTCTATGTCATGGTCGGAATACTTGAGCTTCCCAACATGACCTAATAGCTGTGGGTCCACCTGTACTCCCTCTGGTATGCTAGGTAACACAATCTTTGCAGCTGTTTTCTTTCAAGGTGAGCTTGGTATCTGAATTTGGTCCTCCTGCCGCAATGGTTGGTTCAAGGTTCCAACAACTTTCAGTTTCTCCTTCACCATCCATTCTGCCTAAGCCGTGGCCATTTCCCCCGTCAGCTCGATCGAAAAAGAATATGGGATGGGTCCTTGTGGGGTGTCTGGTTGCACTGCTGCATTTGGGTTCTATGCGCTTCTAGTGGCTCCTACGGCTGCTTCGATGTTCTTTTGTGGTATTTCCTGGTGGGTTTCTTCTTCTTTGTGTTGCGGCTCATGCGCTGTTGCTACTGGTGTATTCTGTTCCATGGCCTCTGTTTGTGGTTTCAGGGCCTCCTCAAGTATGGGTGCAGACTCTATTGGAATTTCCTCTGGTGATAGGATTTCATCAATATCGACGATTTTTGGGGGCTGCTGTTCACTTTCTTTCGATGGTCCTTGCGACCTTATCTGAGCCATAGTTGATTTGGCTATATGGCCTAGTTTTGCAAGCTTCAGTGGTGCCATAATGGTGTCTGCCGAACGTTTGCGGGGTTTGAATGGATTTGGTGCGTTCTTTGGTTTCACTCTATTCATTCTTGTTTCTATTGCTCTTTTCATGTTCTTCGTCCGTGAATAAACTATCTGCTGTTGTGCTCGTGTGTTGTATGGGCTCGTCCTGAATCTTGTCGAGGATGTTTTCCTCCCTCATGTGATTAATGCACCATAAGTGTAGGTTCAATGCATCTGCAGTGGTTTCGTACTTTCCATTATGACTACTCTGCCATCTTCAATTGACACGTTTAATGTGGCATCCCCTCTATCCTTGCCTTGCTTTAACTCTTCTTTTTGTTGTCCCGTCAGCCTGCTTTTTCTGGTCTTTCCCGCGTGTTTCCTTTTTTGATATGGTCATTATCTTTTCCCTTGATGGCTTCATGTTTCATATGCAACTTGTCCATCATGATTTTTTTTACTGCTTGGTGGGTGGTCGACTGTCCTTATACAGCTTCAGCCGGATCCCATTGACCATTCCTCTGAGGTCTGTGCTCGCTAGATCTCATAACTGTACATCTCCTTCGTACGTGATAGTTTTTACCTCATATGGTCCTAGCCAATGCATTCTCAGCTTTCCTGGGTTCTGTAACGCTTTACTATCGTAGAGTAATACTAGATCTCCTTCCTTGAACGTCTTCCTCTTGATGTGGCGGTCGTGCCAAGATTTGTTTCTTGCTTTCTGTACTTGTTGATGGAATCCTGCCAAGATGCGGTCTTCCTCCATTGACAGTAACTGATTCAGTCTTTCCTGTATGCGCCTCGTTCTGTCATTTGTGTAATGGCTGCTACATGTAGGCTAGGTATTAAAAATTCTAAGGGAATTACTGCTTCTTGACTATAGATTAGTTTGAATGGTGTGTGGCCAGTCAACTTTTTACATGTGGTTCTATACGCCCATAGTATTGCTGGTACCTTGAGATCCCAATCGTCCCTATTGATGTTGCATATCTTTGTCAAGGCGTTTTCTAGGATTTTGTTGAAGGCTTCTACTGTGCCATTTGCCTATGGATGATACGATGTGATTTTATGGTGATGAACTTCAAAATCTTCCAACATCGCTCGGATGGTGCTGTTTATGAAGTGCGTTCCTTGGTCGCTCATCAAAATTCATGGGCACCCAAATCTAGTAATTACATGTTCAAACAGAAAGTGTGCAGCTGTCTCTGCGCTGCAATCATTTACTGGTGTGACTTCTGCCCATATTGTTAGGTATTCCATCGTAGTGATAATGTATCTCGCCCCCCTTCTTTTGGCTGGTGGGTTAATAGTTCCCACGAAGTCTATCACCCATTTTTTGAATGCCTGAAGTGTCACTTGTGGTCGTAGTGGCATCTTGTCCCTTCTATTGGGTTTGCCTACCCTTTGACAGACATCACATTGCTGACAATATTCTTTCGAGTCTCCATGAATCATTGGCCACCATAATCCTGCGCGTAGTACCTTTTGCACGATAGCTTTTCCTGCATAATGCCCTCCTGCTATTCCCTCGTGGACTTCTGCTAAAATTCTTGGTCTTTCGTGGGCTAGTACGTATCTTCGTAAGATGCTATCTACGCCCATATTGTATAGATGTCTTGTGATCAATTGATAGTCAGCTGTGCGGAATACCAGGTTCTTCTTCTATGCAATGGTATATTCTTGTGGCGCAGTACCTATGCTTAAGTACTGGATGATCTCTGCGAAGTGATTGTCAACAATATGTACTGAGAATAATTGTGCATCTAGAAAGTTGTCTTCTAAATTCGTTGGTTCCTCTCCATTTGTGACCCTCGATAGGTGTCCAGGCCTTGCATATAGTTTTCCTGGTTTACCTATTACCTCAAAGTCAAATTATTGAAATAGTAATAACCATCGATAGATTCTCCCCCACAACATTGGCTTGTTGACTAGGTATTTCAGGGCTGAGTGATCTGTAAATATCTTAAAGTGTTTTCCCAATAGGTAATGTATGTACTTTTGTAGTGCATAAACCATAGCTAGGCCTTTTCTGTCTATCGTGTTATAATTCTATTCTGAATCTGATAATTTTCTACTTG
>SNQJ01S0209827.1:0-16049 GCA_010110895.2 Picea sitchensis
TCATGCATTGGCTTAGTGGCCAAATTATGGAAGGTTTTCTATTTCTTGCATTCATAGTAACTATGTTTATAGCATGAATAGCTTCCTGCATCACCTTAATTACATATTTAAAGTAACCTTTCTTTCATAGTACATCAAACCTTAGTGCTCACTATAAAGCTTGATATATGGGTCCTTGATTTGCATCTCTCATGTTTGTGCTAGAATTGGCTCTGTTAGCACTCTGTAAATTTTGTCCGGTTGAATAGACAAACGATAGAGGTAACTATTTCAAACAACTTTAGGGATGAGGCACTAGCCTGCTCCACTCAGAGAGGGCTCACTCATGTCACTTGATATAGCTATAGCAATCGGTGGCTATATTTGGTTTGTGTTGGAGGTTTTTAATAAAATAACTAGAGAAATGAAGATGACATTTGGGCTATGGAGTCTAGAATGAACAATGCATTTTCAGAACATGAGAACTATTAAGAGGAGTAGGCAAAATGAGCCAACGAATACGAGTTTATATCTGAAAATTAGCATGGCATCATAAGAAAAAGAAACATATAACTACATTAGAGCATTACACGAATGAATTCTGAATTGGTTAAGAAGAGGTAAACATAGTCTAAATTGCTAAGCTGAGAGCATCAAGTTATGACTTTTGGGCCTATAATTCTCCAATTTAGATAGATGAAAGAGAAAATGAAATATATGATAACAACAATCACACACTATGAAAGAACACAAGACTCATATCACCACTAGTTAGAATCTTTTCATAAACAGTCCACAATCTTCCTTTGCATTTATATATTCATTCTAGCCACAAAAATTTACAAAGTCTTCCTGCACAGAGGGCAGGCTCCTCTTTTCTCCATGAATTCTATATCCTTGAGATAATATATATATAAAGAAATTTCTCGTGGAATTCAAAATGTTCAAACTTTCCCATAATTCTAAAAATAGAGATAAGTTACAAAAAATGAATGATTTATAATAACAATTATCCTATTTTAAAGGGACCATTAGGAACAAGTCTGTCATATATGGGCCCCTTTCTTCGACTGCCATCTGTCCAAAATATGATGGGATGTACTTATTCCCACCTGATAATTCATTTCAGCTTAGTGATCTCGTCCTTTAGAGTGTCCAACCAGACCGATTGATTCTCCCCAATGCTTTCAGCCCTTTCGGCTATGGTTTTTGTCTTCTGTCGTTTTCTCCATTTCTTTTTCACAGCTCGCATGTTGATGACTAGGTCCCTCATGATGGGATTTAGCCTGACTTCTAATTATGGGTCTGTAGCAGGTTCCGTATGAAATTTAGTTTCTAATATACATGCCATTGCCCTTTCCTTCTTACTCGTAGATAAACCTGCCATGTTACTTGAATGACTTGTTTCACTAGATATGGCTTGATTGGCTTTGTCCGCGTATCCCAATTCCATGGACACTAAGATGTTCCTTTAGAAATTAGAGAGTCGATCAAATTGGATATTACTTTTCTTATGGATGAGATGATGCCTCCATACTTGAGAATCATTAGTTATAGAATTCCAATCATGAATTACTGACATAATCACTTGCAGGTACGTTGGTTTACCATGCTCGACCAATCCATTTCAAATGATTGGATTTTGATTTCGTTATACGGAGGCATTCACCTAACATCATACAGTCATGAAGTATCGAACGAGTGATGCAAGGTGATTTTGACTAGCCGTTACCTCCCCCACGAGTTGTTAATTTGCCACATTAGACCATGTGATATCAAGGCTGTGGGAAAAATGGTTTCAGGCAAACTTCTTTTTTCCCTAATACAATTCAATGAGCACCACACGTCCACTACTAAAACCATCATGGTTTTCCCCGGTCCGCCTTCAAACAATTAAGTTTTGTTCTAGTTCACCGCCCGATATGGGCCTCAACCGTTGATCCGGGCTACTACAAGATCAACGGTCCGTAGGATTATTTCCTTTGCGATTCTGCTATATTTATCCACCTGTCACCATATATGTCCTAGAATTTCAAATCACGCCATGTCTCTACATCACTTTAGTCCTCCGTTAAATTTGAAACTCAGATCTCGAGTATAATTGTTATGGTGATAACATAGGCTCCAAATGGGGATGTTATCCTCCTTGTGAGGTAGCAAAGAACTGTGGACCTGATGCCTTCTTCATTGGGTCACTTTCAAAACATGTGCATGTATTATGTTACGTCGTGGAGACTAAACGTCAAATATTAAGACCAGACTTTGCAAACTTCTCTCAATTGTATAAGGAATACTAAATGCATCACTAAAATCTGACTGTACACACTATTCGGAATCCAAACTAAAACAATTTTCTTGACCAACAAGCTTATTTGCACACTCCTATTTACTCTAACTACTGAAATGAACTATCAATCAAGTGAAATCAAAATGCCAATGCAACCATGAAAGCATTTTATTCGCTATCTGTTTACTTTGCATAAGCTTTCTCCAAATCTCGCTGACTGATAATTCATTCAAAAATTCATCTATAATTCTCAAAAAATTAAAACATTTGGATTGTTCATTTCCTCTAATAGGATTGAAAATGGATCTTCTAAAATATGCGCAAAACAATCATCATGTTTCACTCCTTCCACTGCATTTTCGTTTTCAGGTGATTCAACTTGATGACTTCTAAAAAACTGACAGAGTTGTTGAGAAGTCTGGTAGTAGGGATTTCCTGTGTCATGAGGCAACCATGGCTGGAGAACATCATCTGGTGTAAAAAGATTCATATCTGGTACAAACATTGATTCGTTGTAATCCATTGTTATTGGTAGATTATGATCACAAACCTTTCCCATATAGTGTGTCTCAGGATCATGAATCATATGGAAGAATGATTTCTTTTTAGGAATCAAGATAGAAGAGCAAGATTCCTCCACAAGGGTTTCCTCACTGTTTGGAGTTTTCATAGGTGAAATTTCAAAATCTTCATCCATATCTAGGCTGTTCAGAAAGATCACTAAGTCATTTTCAGGGGAAGAAAGGAAACCTTGAAATACCTTGTCTTGCTGGGAATATTGTTGAACACCTGCATTAGTTCTAGGAGAAAGGAAAAGACCTTCAATAAAAATTTCTTGATCGACTTTTTCTTTAATTTGATGATTAAGAACAGATTGGAATTCTGAATTGAAATACCCTTCCAAGTAATGATTGTTCAATGCATGTGAGTGTAGTTGGTGTTCTTCTATGATGACAACCTTTTCATGTAAAACAATGCTATTGTGAATATAGTCAGAACTCCCTATTTTTTTTTCTGAAATTTCATGGTTTTCTCTTAACCATTCAAAGGAAGAAAAACATAAGGGGAGAGAGATTTTCTTTGTAAGCCCACTACTTTCTTCACTTTCAGTGCCATGCTTGGATGTTCTATGATTTGAAATGCTACATAAATTTTGTTTTAATAGTTCGAATGAGGGAAAACATAATGGAAAGGTTTTGTTACCTGATTCGAAACCTTCTTCATTTTTTTCAGTATCATCATAAGTACATTTTTCCATCTCTTTGGGTTTTTGGACATGCCCACTTTTAGCTTTGTCTTTGACCAATGACTGTATTTCTGAATTTACAAGGTCTTCCTCAAAAAAAAGAATAGGGTCATCAAGCATATGAGAAGATTGCTCCATATCTTGTCAATCTGTTTCGTTGGTTTGGTGTGACTTTTCATCAACACAAATTCGTTTGCCTCAAAAATGATATGAGAATTCTCTTTCAATGATTTGAATGTAGTAAAGCACAAGGGTACAAAATTCTCTTCAGCTGATCTAATATTTTGCTCGTCACTATACTGCTGAAAATGAAAGTCTTCAACATCACGATCATCCTCGTATTTGTCATATGAAGGCAAATCAACATCATATACAACGTCGTCTAACCAGAATAGACTTGGAACATTGATATGTTCTTCAACAAACTGGTTTGCAAACTAATCCTCTTGACTGTCTACAAAAGAATATATAAAATAATCAGCCCCTTGCTTATCATGGGATGGCTCTGAAGCTAAAACAACACCTCTTCTTTTAACAAGTGGAATATATTTTTTAGCACAATCACAAGCATTTGAAACCTCAAGAGGACCCATGATATTGTCAATTCTATGCTCAAGATTCCAATCAACTATTTTCTGTTCATATTCACTTTCATGTTCTTGAGCATCCAACCCCTCCTTTTGGATCTGTTTACATGCCTGGATGTTGTGTTGGATATCCTGGGCATCATTAAACATTTGTTGTAAGGACTTAGGTCTTCTTTCCATCAGGAGGAAAGACAAATCTGGATGAAGAGTTTTTGTATAATGGAGCATGGCAGTAGCTTCAGTGGGTTGAATCTCTTCAAGCAATTTGTAGTAAATACTGGAACACCTTCTACTGAATATAGAGATAGTTTCGTTGCATTGCCATTCCAAGGCATAGAACTCTGCAAGTTGTAGCTCCAAAGATTTCTTCTTGCCCCAAAACTTAAAAAAAACATTCTTCAATTCCTCCCATGAGCTAATTGTATCTGGCTGCAAATGTCTAAACTATTCTTTGGTTTCCCCTTTCAAGGATTGAGAGAAGGCCCTCATACAAACATCATCATGGTGAATCTCAAACAAATCTATAAAATGCTCAAACCCTTGGATGTTTTTTTCAGATGAGATGACATCAGGCTCCCCATCAAACACATGCAGGTATTTATAGTGCTCAGGAGGAAAATCATGAAGGACTTGAGGTAATTTTAAAGGTTTTTATCTATGTTGAGTCTTGGAGGATGTTGGATCAAGTACAAGAGGTGAAATATCAGCTTTGGTTTCATGAGGCTCATCAACTTGGTTATGGTCATCACATGGCCCAAATGGATTTTTTTTATCAAAATCAATGATATAGTGAGGATATGCATGTACAACTTTAAGAGGAGGATATACAATTTCAAGATTCTCATGATCATCATTGGAATGTAGTAGGTAAAGAAAAATTTGTTTGGCATATTCAAGGAAGGAGCAGAGGTAACTTATAACAAATAGTAAAATGATTTGGAGGAGATCCCATTTTAAGTACATGTTTTCTTTCATGATGCATTTTCATACCTATGTCAAGGAATCTCATCTTCCAATGGACTCTCTGAACTGCATTTGAAATTTTAGTGAAGTCGCCAATAATGTTTTGGGATCTGGATTCTGCATTGAGAGTAGAGTCACTAGTGAAAATTCAAATTTCTGGATTCTTCTACCAGTGGAATCACCTTCAAATTGATTTTTTGATGTGTGGAGTCGCCAGAGAAGGAATACAACCAATATGTGCCTAAGTGTCTTCTGCTCTCAGACCTTAGAACTCAACCATGTCATTCTTTCCCAGGGAAAATTTTTCATTTCATCCCCGACAACGATGCTAAAATGTTAGCACTCTGTAAATTTTATCCAACTGAATAGACAAACAACATAGGTAACTATTTAAACTAGCTTTAGAGCTGAGGCACTAGCCTTCTCAACTCAGAAAGGGATCTCTCATGTCACTTGATAGAGCTATAGTAATCGGTGGCTAGATTTGGTTTGTGTTGGAGGTTTTTAATAAAATAACTAGAGAAATGAAGATGGCATTTGGGCTATGGATTTTGCAATGAACAATGCATTGTCAACACATGAGAACTATTAAGAGGAAAAAGTTAAATTATGTAATGAATCTGAGTTTATATCTGAAAATTAGCATGGCATCAGAAGAAAAATAAACATATAACTACATTCTGAGCATTACAAGAATGAATTCTGAATTGGTTAAGAAGAGGTAAACATAGTCTAAATTGCTAAGCCGAGAGCATCAAGTTATGAATTCTGGTCCTCTAATTCTCCAATTTAGATAGATGAAGGAGAAAATGAAATATAGGATAACAGGAATCACACACTATGAAAGAACACAAGACTCATATCACCACCAGTTAAAATCTTTTCGTAAACAGTCCAAAATCAACCTTTTCATTTATATATTCATTCTAGCCACCAAAATTTACAAAGTATTCCTTCACAGAGGGCAGGCTCCTCATTTCTCCATGCTTTCTATATCCTCGAGATAATATATATATATATAGAGTAATTTCTTATGGAATTCAAAATGTTTAGACTTCCCCATAATTCTAAAAATAGAGATAAGTTACAAAAAATGAATGATTTATAATAACAGTTATCATATTTTAAAGGGACTGTTAGGAACAAGTCTGTCATATCTAGGACCCTTTCTTCGACTGCCATCTGTCCAAAATATGTTGGGATGTACTTATTCCCACCCGAGAATTCATGTCAGCTTAATGATCTCCTCGTTTAGAGTGTCCAACCAGACTGGTTGATTCTCCCCAATGCTTTCAGCCCTTTCGGCTATGGTTTATGTCTTTTGTCGTTTGATCCGATTCTTTTTCATAGCTCACCTATTGATGACTAGGTCCCTCATGATGGGATCTAGCCTGACTTCTAATTCTGGGTCTGTACCAGGTTCTGTATGGAAAATGTTTGCTAATATACGTGCAATTTCCCTTTCCTTCTTACTCGTAGATAAACCTGCCATGTTACTTGAATGACCTGTTTCACTGGATATGGCTTGATTGGATTTGTCCATGTATCCCAGTTATGTGGAAACTAAGATGTTCCTTTAGAAATTATAGAGTCGATCAAATTGGAGATTACTTCTCTTATGGATTAGATGATGCCTCCATACTTGAGAATTAGTAGTTATAGAGTTCCAATCAAGAATTACTGGCATAATCAATTGTAGGTACATTGGTTTACCACGCTTGGCCAATCCATTTAAAATGATTATATTTTGAGTTCGTTATCTGGTGGAATTCACCTGACATCATACGATCGTGAAGTACCGAACGAGTGACCCAAGGTGATTTTGACTAGTCGTCACCTCCCCCACGAGTTGTTAATTTTCCACATTAGACCATGTGATATCGAGACTGTGGGAAAAACAGTTTCAAGAAAACTGATTTTCACCCTGATATACTTCAACGAGCACCACACATCCACTACTAAAACCATCATGGCTTTCTCCGGTCCGCCTTCGTACAATTAAGTTCCGTGCTAGTTCACCACCCGATATGGGCCTCAACCATTGATTCGGGCTACTACAAGATCAACGGTCTGTAGGGTTGTTTCCTTTGTGCTTCTGCTATATTTATCCACTTGCCGCCATATATGTCCCAGACTTTCAAATCACACCATGTATCTACATTGCCTTAGTCCTCTATTAAATTTGAAACTCAGATCTCGAGTATAATTGTTATTGTGATAACGAGCTCCAAACTAGGTGACGATATTGATCCCAATGTAGGAACAACCTACCATATTTTCACCATGGATATAAATCTCACAATTCACCATATTATCACTACTCTATATCATGTATTGTTCCTCCCATTTATTAATCAATTGTACACAATCATGTGTATTATGTATTGTCTTTTGGTATTACCCACATTAAGGATGGTGAGGATATAAGTAATTCCTTTCAATATACCCCACTTCATAATAATTATAAAATCATGGTGGGAGATGATCCACTTAATTCCATAGAGCCCTATTACCTTAATTCTAATTATGTCCCCCATCTACTCCCATGGTTGAATCCATTGTTTTATAATATCTCATGAATCCCAACATCCATCTTCTCATGTAATTTTTTTTTTAAACCTATAGGAGGCATGGCAATATTGACGAAAGTTTGTCACAAGGTAATGATTAGGATTTAGTTTGACAAGGATTTTTGTCTCTATTGCCACGAAATTTCTTCACAACTTTCCATGGTTTTGCATCACACATATAGCGTCTGTATCGTAAGTTTTTTCTCTGCCAAAATTTTTCGTCAATATTGCCACGCTTTTTCGTTGCAACTTTCCACGCTTTTGCGTTGCACGTATGGCATCTGTGTCGTGAAGTTTTTTACTTTGGCACGATTTTTTGTCCCTATTGCGACGAAGTTTCATCGCTATTTCCACTCTTTGTAAGGTAAACCTATCTTGAGGATGATGACATGTGGAGGGGTTATTTCATCATTGTTTCCACGAATACCTGGTTCGTGGATATAGCGATGAAAAAGTTCCACGAAAAATAGTCTTTACTTTCGTGGAAAGTGCGATGGATATGTGTGGAAATAAAAATGAAAAACCGTGGCAAATTTGGTCATATGTATTAGTGAATAAGGCTAATGGCATCCAAGACACTGCATGAATCCCAATGTGTGAATATATTTCTTGTTGTCGAACACAAGGGAAATCACGCAATAAATGACCAATGATGAAATGATGACTACTGGGTTCAAGGTTACCTACCAATGAGGAAAGTAGGAGCATGGTATGTAATAGGACTATAGTATCATGTTATTCTAAGACAAACTGATGGTATGGCCAACATGCAAAGTCGAGAGTTCTGAGGAATGGCCGACACAGGTTGATAGACATCCTTTGAACAAGAGCATGAGACATATGGAAGACTCCAACAACATAGACTCAATGATGAAATCGTGAGATGCAGGAGGCATTAATCAAGTTCTCCATAGGGACTCGAATAGTAACTAGTGGGTGGAGAAAACTCTATGTAACGAGCTCATCTTCCTAAGGCCATGCTAAACCCAAAATTATGATGACAAATGGACTCAATAACTTTGTGCTCTATTCAAAGGTGGCACAAATGATGCTAATATAAGATAATAATCCTTTCCTTCCTATCTTTTTTTGTTTTTTCATAGTCAAATGAATGTTATGATACAGAGGAGGAAACAAGTGTCACAAGTAAGAAAAACTAGTTCCAGCAGTGGAACATACCTATGTTCAATGCAAGGAGATGCATGTGGGAGATGGACACTGGGGGAAATGTTACCTCCTGGGTATAGGGTGTCAAGTTTCAAAGTATATAAATGAGGCTCTGCTTGGTTGAGGATGCAAAACTGTTGAGGCAAACGGTTTATAATAGAAAGCGAGAACCGGCTATAGGCTCAATACTACAAGCAAGGGCATGATATGGAATCACAACTTAATGCCAAAAAATGTGCTTTTTCATAATCTTAGTCTAATTGGTGTGAAAAAGGGATAAAATTGTACCAAATATATGTCCTTTCAAATCCAATTTATGAGTGTGAGACAAGTTCACTCGACAATCTTTTCACTTTTTGAAAATGAGTCGAAAAAGAGCTTAAATCAAACTCGGTTGGGATTCCTCTAGGTATAGGTCAGCATGTTTATGAGTGAGAAATGAGGCTTAGCATAAAGTCACGTATTATCCATAAGGGACTCCTGGTCCTGCAGAACAAATCTCTTCATGGGCACCAAATGGAGCAGAGGATATAACTAGGGTACCCATGTTTGGTAAGTCTCTACCATTTGATAACGATATGTCTTGTAGCAGATGGAAAGATCTGTGTCGAAAAAAATGGGTTCGTACCTAAGGCATATGAGTGACATTTATAGGACAATGCAAGTGTGCATGATGTAATGGATACCTATCTTATATGTTGGGTAGCGAAAATACCTTCCCGTAGTTACGAACGGTCAACATAATGCTAAAAACCACAAGAATCCTTGGCGAAAATGACAAAAACCAACTCAATCCACTGTTGTATTAGTCCATTAGGTGAAAATATGATCCAAAACTATATAAAGTGGGTAAAAAATGCTATAAATAGTAACAAAAACCAAATTTTTCTAAGTCATTTGACTTTTTTACCCAAATAGTGAAAATTGGACCAAATTACCTCCGATCTTCAACTGGTGATTGAGGAGTGTTGAGTGATGGAATCAAAGACCATCTGGGCTAGGTAATTCCTCTTCCCCTCCTCTTTCTTTCTAGTGGATTGCATTTTTTATTTAGGTTTCAAAATTTGAGTTAATTAAGGCGCAAATTAGTTATTTCGGTGTACGTAGGCTACCACTCATCGGGTCGCGTATACATGAGGTTATACATGACTATGTAAAATACAGGCTACATGTACTCAACCCTATACACGACTGTGAATGATGTTGCACGCGTACAAGCCCGTAATTTTTTTTTTTTGTGGTTGCTAACTCAAAAAATGATGTTTTATTGGCAGGATGGTGCTAGAATGGAGGGAAAGGGAACATGAGGAGGTAGATGCTGCTATAGAAAGAGATCCGGGGGTCCAAATGGCCTTGAAAAGATGCAGGTTGTAAAAATTTTGGGCACTCAAAGGGATGAGGGCCCAAGTGAGGTTTCTTCAGTTTCTCATGGATTACTGGGATCCAGATAGTGAGAGCTTCAACCTCGATGGGAAACCATTAAGGATTGAAGTTAAGGATATATATTTCTTGACTGGGTTTTCTCGTCTGGGTGAGGTTGTGAACCTCAAAGCCCCGGGAGCTGGGAGCAGCATGAATATAGAAGAGTACATAGACGCTCACTGTATAGCAGGGACCGAGAAGGTTGGGAGTCAACTCCCCATCCAAGCGATAAACAATCTCAGCCTCAAGATTGTTTTCCTCGTTTTGACAAGGATCACAGGATCGACTTCATTACACAAGGCATCGAGGCCACTCATGTTATATTCTGTAGAGTGTTTGAGACCTACTGTGTATGATTTCTGCACCTCACTACTGTCTAATATGAAGAGCCAGTTGATAGAACACAAATACGGTGACAAGAGGAACTTCGGGTTTGTATCTATATTATCTAGATTTTTCTTTGAGCAAGTTCTAGGTTTGGGACCTAGAGTCTAGATCATTCCTCTAGGACCTCGTGATCCATCCATGGCATGGTGGACCGAGGTAATGAGATGACAGAGGGGAGGTAGGGTGCCCACAATGTACAATGATGATTTATTTTACTGGTGGAGGCGACATGTCATTGTTCTGGATGAATATCCCTATGCAGGGATCAACTTTAGAGGGGT
The DNA here is from genome assembly GCA_010110895.2 of Picea sitchensis. Classification (NCBI taxonomy): domain Eukaryota; kingdom Viridiplantae; phylum Streptophyta; class Pinopsida; order Pinales; family Pinaceae; genus Picea; species Picea sitchensis. The sequence goes on from SNQJ01S0209827.1 coordinate 10,890, forward strand.
CCGTTACATGCCACTACCACTAGGGACTGCCTACGGGGACATAGGTATGTCAATTTTTTTTTAAATATTTCATTATTTTGTATTTTTGTATAGTAAAACAAAAATAGTTTTGGATGATGCTTAAGTACTTACTAGACACTTGTGTGATGCAGACGTAGGTCCACGATGACCGGATGGGCTTCCATGACATCGTTGGAGGCACCGGGGAGATGAGGCGGTGGGAGGAGAAGCAGAGAGAATACTTCAAAAAGTGTAGGAAAACTTGTCTCGTTTGACACATAGGATTTTGATGGTTCAGGTAGAGGATCTACCAGAGGCCATGCAGGAACAAGTGGTTGGTGTGCCCAGAGCTTGGGTGTGACTCTTTCGGCATCTCACAAACATTGTAGTTTGTTATCATGACACACATTTGGTGCCTCAGGCATATATGTTGTGGATCTTGTATTATTGGATGTATATGTGTATTAAGGGTGTTGGCCCCAATTTTGTACTATAAAGACCATATTTTTTAAATATATATAAAACATGGTTTTTCGGCTTGACTTATATTACAATGTGTACATTGATGAGATTGTTTTCTTTGCTTTAATTGTGTGACAAATGCAAATCTAAAAAAAATTAGTATAAGCATTGGATACATAATTAGAACTCCTTGGTATGTGATGATAAGTAATAAAATCAAACTATCTCTCTAAAAGGAATTCCCGTAGGAATCATCAGAGTAATGTAGGATCATACACATGGTCAATTTCGTTCAACTAACATACTAATAACTAGGAATCTAGGTGAACCTCCATACATACACCCTAGTAATACACCACCTGAAGACACCGGCAGCCCCTCGGGCAAGTAAACCATGCAAGTGATGGAAGCCAAGTTCCATGTGTAACGACTGGCTCCATCTACAAATCCTAAGTAGACCAAAGACTCCATTGACATCTGCCAACCAAGAGAAAAATCGATAAGCAAGATGAAGAAAAAAAGTAAAGGGAAAAGATATATACACTAAATTACATTAGTATACAAAGAGTTACTCCCAAGCTTGGGGCTCAAGAATAATATATTTTCAAGTAGAGTCCATTCCTAGGATTGGCCAACATGTTCCCTTCATAATCCTCTAACTCATAGGCTCCTTTTTCTAAGACATGTCGCACGATATAGAGACTGTGCCACGTGGGTTTGAAATTTCCTTCCCCCAACGATTCTTTGGATTAATCATATAAAAGGACCAATTCACCCTCAACGTACAACCGATGATGGAAAAACTTATCATATTGGACCTTGAAACATCTTTTGTTTGCCTCGATATTTGTAGAGGTGTCTCGATGCTGCTCGTTAAGACTCTCTAGGTGTATGAGGTGTTGCTCGATATAGAAAGTGTCAGGGAGGAGCGTGATTGCCAATATAAGAGAAGGGATTTCACATTCAATAGGTAATATTGACTCCACACTATGTACTAAATGGAAAGGAGAAAATTTAATGGCAGTCTTGACCGAGGTTTGGTATGCCCAAAGTGCGGGATATAGCATAATATGCTAGTCGGATTTACTCTAGCTGACATTTTTCTGCAAAATGGTCTTGAGAGACTTGTTGATGGCCTCTACCTGTCCATTTTCCTGGGGGTAGTAATGGGAGAATGACCATTCTTAAAATCCAACTTGGATGCTAGATATTCCATCATTTCGTTCTAAAGGTGACTGCCATGATCAGTGACAGTATCACTTGGGATACCGAACCGGGCAATAATTTGATTGAATACGAAGAAGACGATAGTATTCCTATCAGATTTAAATGTAGGCATGGCCTCAAAAGACTTATTAAAGTAGTCTATGACCACGATAATGTATTGATTCCCCCCAGCCGAAGTTGGGTTGCAATCCACGAAGTCCACCCCCCACTTGGTGAAGGGACCGATGGTAATGACTGGGTGAAGGGGGGCTGGATGCAAGCATATTTTTCGAGTGAACACCTACTAGAGGTGACACTTATTGACCACTTCAATGCAATCTTTAAATATAGATGGCCATAAATAACCGCCTCGCAAAATTTTCTGGGTTGTCACAAGCCTGGATAGATGACCACTACAAGCCCCATTATGGCAATCGTTTAGAACTCACTCGGCTTCTTTGTGATTTAAACAATGATGCAGGATATTTTCAATTACTTGACGATACAAAGTTTCACCGATGATAATGTAATTCTTGGCTTGGTGTCGTACACGCCATCGGTCATCTCGCGAGAGATGTTGAGGAAATTTCAAAGTTTGAAGATAGAGAACAATGTCTCCATACCAGGGGTCATATGATGAGACAAGGAAAATTTGTTCATCCGCAAATGAATCAACATGGATAACATCCTAATATAATCATGGGAAGTCAAATATTAACTCCGCAAAGACTAGTGATTTCTTGGATTTTGTAGAAGCGAAATCGATATCAAATTCTTGTAAAATGACAATCCATTTATTGTTTTTTCCCCCTATGATATGCCTGGTAAGGATGTATTGAAATGGATTGACATAGGCAACCACAATAGTCTTTAAAAGAAATATATAATGGTGTAATTGTTGGAATGCATGAACGACATCCGAAGCTAGCTATTCAATGTGAGAATAATTGAGCTTAGGATCGACTAAGTTTTGACTAAGATAGTAGATGACATGCTCGCAGAGCTCATCATCCTCCTAAACCAAAACCATACCAATCGTTTCCTCGTAAGCGACGACATAAATCAAGTAATCCATATTGTAGTCAGGAGACTTCAAGAGAGGTATCGATACCAAGGATTTCTTCAAAGCATCAGAGGATTCCTGGGCTCGCTCATCCCAGATAAAAGGGGTGTCCTTCTTCAAAAGAAACATGAAACCCTTAGTAATATTATCATATTTTACTATAAACCAACGTAAAAATTTATCTTTCCCCTGTAAACCTTAAATTTGTCGAATAGTGCGTGGGGGAGGCAATCAAAGTATTGCCTCGATCTTTAACAGATCTACCATGATTCCAGTCTCGGAGACTAAAAATCCCAAAATACATCTATAACTAATGCAAAAGATGCATTTATGAGGGTTCAACCTGATTCTATAATGAAGACATCTTTCAAAAACTATCTAAAGGTGCTTAGAGTGATCCACTCTCTTGTTGATTAAGGTTGGTTGTCATTGATGTCAATCCTTGAATAAATTCCGGTAGCACAAAGCTTCGGATAATGGACCCAATTTTTTTTGATGTAAAGATGACTCATTATTGTCTTCTCATGGTTGATAAGAAGTACAAATGGATGAAATCCAAAGTGGTACCCTTATGGTGAAATCCCTCACGGGAATACGCTTTGCAGATTGAGTTATCCCAGAAGTATGGTTAGACAACCCATGCTTAATTGTGGAATAATGAGATGAAGGTCAGTGAATTTGTCAGTGAAACTATCCTAGATGGATAATGCTTGTCATGACATTTCTGATGGTATGAAGAACGCCACAAAACTCCTCATGGTTAGAGAGTTATGGAGCCATATGAAGTTGAAGAACCCTCATGAGTCATATAGAAGCCCCCAAAAGTCAAGTGTTTGCAAAAGAAATTATTTAAATAATAAAGTAAATGGAGAACTCCCTAAAATAAGGAAAGTGTAATGCTACATGAAAGTGTAAATAAGAGGCAAATCTCTCTCATTTAATCACACTTGAATATCATTGAATATTTATTTTTGTGAAAGGTTATTTGGGAAATTATTATTGATAGAGAAAATTTGTAGCAGAAAATGTGCGGTAGAAAATGTGTGCCAGAAAAAGTGCGGCAAATAAAGTGTGGTAGAAAAAGTGAGGCAGAAAAATCACGACAAAAACATCGCGGCATAAAAAGTGCAGCAGAAAAATCGCGGCAGAAAAAGTGCGGTAGAAAAATCGTGGCAAAAAACGTGCGGTAGAAAAAGTGTGGCAGAAAAATCGCGGCAGAAAAAGTGCGGTAGAAAAATCGTGACAGAAAAAGTGTGGCAGAAAAATTACGGCAGCAACATGGTTGGGGTCTATTTATGAGAGATATGACATATCTTGTTTGAGGTATGTTTTGTGAGATAGGGTTTAGCTCTTGAGATGGTATTGGATGTTCAATATTGTTGCATATATAAGATTTTTTGAGGGATACAATTAGTATTTTTTTGTTGGTATTTGGCATATGGGTATTGGTCTTTTGGTTGTGATGTGTTGTTGAAGTGGTTGGTTTAGCTTGAGGCTACATAACAGTGAGGTTGTGGCACATGGTTTGATGTAAGGGTTTATGGTATTTGGTTTATGGATATAGTGATGAATTGTTAGATAACTTTTGATAGTTATATTGGTGTATGCCATTCGTATATGGTTGAAGTACATGTTTGGTACATGGTTGAGACAAGTAGCTAATGAGTTGGCACATACATGAGGTGTATAGTTGATGAGTTGGCACATACATGAGGTGTACAGTTGATGATGTTTGTCATCTTGATGAGTCAAGGTTGATGCACGGTTGATGCATGGTACATGTTGGTTCAGGTTGTTTGGTGCAGGTTGATTGGTACAGGTTGTTACAGGTTATTGGTATAGGTTGATAGTGATAGGTTCATAGTGGAAGTGGTTGATTCAGTGACATTGACAGGTTGTCTACATTTGTAATTTATATTTCAGGGCAGTTGGATGAGGCAAGGACAGGTGGTTTTCGACTTCCAGTTGTAGCCGGAGAACTTAGGGGGTTGTAGCTTCCTTTTGGTTGTAGCCAGAGAATTGGGGAGTTGGAGCTTCCCTCAGATTGTAGCTTGAGAAACTAGGGGGTTGGAGCCTCCTTCCAGTTGCAACTGGAAAACAAAGGAAGTTGTTGCTTCCAATGAATGTAATTATTCAAGACATATAAGAAAAAACATTATGTGGTTTTCTCCCACTTTGGGTTTCCACGTAAAAAAAATGGTGTACTATGTATGTGTATGATTGGTCATTTGTTCATTGTTTATTTACACTGCAATTATTGGATGATAATGCTACATTGATGTAACACTTGCATTATATGGTTAAAAATGATTAAATTTCTCTATTACTGATTCACCCCCCCTCTCAGTAATCCAACAATTGGTATTATAGTGGGTTCCTTTAGAAATTAGTTTAACCATTGAAAGGAAGATCATGGAGAGAAACAACTT
>SNQJ01S0209829.1:0-16049 GCA_010110895.2 Picea sitchensis
AAGATATGTACATAAACTATGTAAACATGGTATGTACAAGAACTATGAAGAATATTGTTACCTTGTTTTAGAAGAAGAAGTTTGTTTTATCTTGTTTGGCCTTCTTTGAGGGGTCCCTTTCTTCGGCAACTGATTCTACATGTGTTTCCTTACTTTTTTTTAACTCGAGACAATGATTCTTGTAGTGACCATATTTTCTACAATTGAAACATTGTATTTTTGACATATCTTTCTCTTGATTTGGTTTCTTCCTTGAGTCAAACTTCTTCTTATTCCTGAATTCCTTGAACTTTGTTGTGTAGGCTTGATCATCATCTTTCATTTGGAATTTATCTTTTGCGCTAATCCTTGATTCTTCTTGTGCACAAAAAGTCCAAATTTCTTCAAATGTGGGATACTCTTTCCTTGTGTTCATGCTTGCGGAAAATGCATCCCATGTCTTGGGAAGACCAATGAGTATTATATTTACGAGTTCCTTCTCTAAATATATTTCTTCAATAGCTTGTGGTTGATATCTTAACTGAGAGATTTTCACAAAGTATGATGTTATGTTGTCATCATCATTCATTTTCATGTCACAGAGCTCATTCTTTAGACTCATTACTTGTCCATTGTTTCTGACTGAGAAGAGGTTAGTTAGGGCATCATACATCTTCTTAGATGAGTCAAGAGGAGAGATGTAGGGTATCAAGTGGTCTTTTACAGAGTTCACTATGATACTCATGGTGTTGATGTCACTATCCCTGCAATTCTCCATAATTGCAACGTTTTGAGGTTTTTTCTCTTTTCCTTCTTCAAACTGTGGTTCCACAATCTTTCCTTTCACGATATACAACACTTTATTCTTTGCAAGGATGAGGTCAATCCTTGTCTTCCATGCTATGAAGTTATCAATTTCCTTCTAACTTGTTTTCTAACTTCATAGAGTAAGTCATGACTAGTTTGAATTGGTTAACCTTTGAATTTGACTTGGTCAACCTTTTACTTTGACTTGGTCAACCTTTGACTTTGAGCAGAAACTCAAACTTGGAGTCTTAGCTTGCTGAGAGTACTAGGAGGTGCGTTGGGTTAGGGTGCACTAGGCTATCAATAAATTAGGTCAATCTCTTCACTTAAGGTTCCTCAACAAGAGGGTTAGGGTTTTGTTACTACAACAAAAAAATTAACTGTAACTGCAAATGTAACTGAGCAAATCCTCCCAATCTATCTTCTAATGGTTAGACTGTCCGAATATAGTGTGGGCCCATAACCTTTTAGAAATAATAGGTGTGCTCGTTTAACCATAGACAATATAGAAATATTGTCACCAAACTATAGGCCGAAGCCACCCCCGAGCACCTTAACCTTGATAAAGAATAATTATGGAAGAAAACCCTAGGCCTAATAGCCAATCAAGGTAGTGTATCACTCTCCAGAGTTAACATACCAAGCAAAAAGTCCAAACCATAATCAATATAAATTCCAAGCCTAAACCAAGAATACAAGTTGCATTAGTTGCAACTATAGCTACTCTCCAGACTTGCACACTTACTCAGTTTTTGCAGTGCACACTCTTACATTTCTACAATTGTGAGATGTGTCGTTAAAATGAGCTCTGGCGTCCTGTATTTATACTGCTTCTCCTTAGCTGTATGGGATGACTTCTCATTCTGGATGATAAACACTCAATATTAAATATTTCCTTTAGTCGAATTGTCTTCTAGGGTTATGTACAATGCTTTAGGGTTTCTTCTTGCTTCCCGATATATTCTATTCTTGTCAGGGTTACATGTGGAGGTTAATACCTCCCGAAACTACCATAATATCAACAGAGAGAAGGTTGGTTTGGGAGAATATCTTGTAGAAGTATGGGATTCATACACATATGCTTTGAAAGATAGAAATGTCAAAAGAAGGGAAGAACATGACCATAATTTATGGTCTCTCAATCCTTCAGGGATATATGTTCCCAAACTAGGATACAAATCCCTCGTTGAGGAAGTATTAGAGGGACAATCGATTTGGCAGTGGAAAATCATATGGAATCTAAGGTACCCTTCCAAAAATAATTTTTTTATGTGGTTGGCCTTAAATAACAAGGATCCTACATGAGAGGTTCTACCGAAAAACAATTTCATTGGCTTGGGTTGGTATAGTCTATGCTAACAAGTATAGGAAACAACGTATCACTTACTTCTAACTTGTTCCTTTTCCAAAGAGGTATGGAAATAAGTTGGATTCATAACAAGGTTAAGGAATGCATGCAATGCTACATATGGGTGGAAAAACTGACGTCGTACTCCGACAGTATCGACAAAATCGGTTGTATTGTCAGATTTTACTTGCATTTTTTGTATTTTTTTTTTAAAATCCCCGACATTCATCGAATATCCGACGAAACATACTTTGTCGTTGGATATATAACGGTTGACAAGGTCAATGGTCGTCAGATATCTGACGGTTGGCTAGGTCAATGATCTATGTATCGATGTTTGATGAAGTCAATACTTTTTCCCATTAAGAAACATCTCTCTGGTCAACAACTGTCATAAGTTCGACGAAAAAATGATATATAATTAAAAAAAGTTTGAAATATTAAATACGTTCAACGTTGTTGCTATACTAGCGACGATTTGCAGAGGTTATAAGGGATATTTTTAGGTTAAATTTTTTTATTTTTATTATTTTGTTAATTACATTACAAATAATTAAACTACCACGGTTGATTTTTGAAGATAATCATCACTGATAGTTTGGTAAGGAAAAATTTCACATAACATTCCTCTAGGAGGACAAGGTCAAGACTTGAGATTTTCATTGGTCGAGGCTTTGGGTGATAAAAAATGGTATTTCCCTTGTAAAAAATGTAGTGGCTATAATAGAAGGAGTCATTTAATAAAAACAATTAAAAAACATTGTAGAGAGTATGGACACCTTGAATGTGGGCATGAATATCGTCCCTTGGTAAGTTATTCATTATATGCCTTTATATTGCAAATTTGTTTTTGTAAACGTTTCTATATTAAATGTAGAAGAAAATTAATGTATTCTTTTTTCTTTATGGATATATTCTACATACACAACAAATTGAGAGTACGTTAAGAAGAGAAGAAGTAGACATAATATGTATACATAAGAAGTAGACATAACTTTAGGGTATGGTTTAGTGGTTAAGGAGTTTAAGGTTCAGGGGTAATAGGTGTAAGGGGTTAGGGGTGAATATTTTAGCAGTTTAAGGGTTAATAAGGCCAGATTAGGGCTCAATGGTTCAGGGGTTAGGGGTTAATAGGTTAGGGTTTAAGGTAGGTTTAGGGGTTCTAGGTCGTAGGGGATTTAGAGGTTAATGGGGTTTTAGGTAGTATGGGTTATAGGTTTAGGGTTAGGGATTAATGGGTTAGGTTGGGTTAGGGGTTAATATTAAGGGGTTATGCTACTGTTCAATACGAGAGTTAATATTGGTTTTGTTGAAAAGTACTGATGTTTTATTTGAGAAGTATTTGCAGAGTTAATAATTCCTCTTTTGATATTAGTACCGACGCTCTATTTCAGAAGTATTTGTAGAGTTTCTAATTCATCTTTTGATATTGGTGATTTTTTCCTTTTTAAAAGTTTTGAAGATAAGTTCCAGTTCCTAGTAATGTCTTCATTTAAAAAAAACAAAAATCACTAATGGAAAGTGGAGATGCCAAACTGGTTGAATGCCTGACTCAGAATGACAGAGTCAGGCCAAAAATTCCCTTGAACAAAACACGACACATTATGTTACTTAGGTTGCATGAATGTAAACTGGGATACATTTTTTTATGCAGGGGGCATCCAAAAACGCTCCATATGGTTGAAAGAATAACCAATTGGGGGAGATTGTTTTCAACAATGAGAAAAAGTATCATAAATCCATAGTAAACCAAAAATACTGAGATACTGACTCAATATTGTGCTTTGTTCAAGGGCGATAAGTCTGCCACCAATAAAAGAGATAGATGCTTTCCCCCTCTTTTTTTTTTGGTCTTTTTCATATTACTAAATCATTAAAAAGAATAAAAGAGTGTTATAGTACAATGGAGGAAATGAGTGTCGCGGCAAAGAAAACTAGTTCCAAAGAACAAGGAACATACCTATGCTCAATGAAAGGAAGCATGTGTAGGATAAGGACACTCATGAGAATGTACCCTCCAGGGATAAAGGTGTTGAGTTGTAAAGGCATAAAATGCAAGGCTAGAAACTAGTAGGAATGCATAAGAAAATGGTTCAACGATGGCAAGCTGAATCCAACGTTAGGCCTAGAAGAATGAGCGGTTAATATGAAATGTAATTACAACTCAATAAAAATTTGGAAGCCCCATGGGTACATTAGATAGAGAGATATTGAGAGGAATTCATGAGGCTTCAATGTAAAGACATGGTAGGACTAAACAGGGATTCTGAGCCTACAAGAATACTGCAACATAGGTGTCGAAAATTCCAGTGAGGTACTAACTAGGACACCCATGGAGAGGTAAGATCTATCATATGAAAATGACACCTATAAAGCATATTGAAGGGATGATGCCACAAACAGATGGTGTGGAACCTATGGTAGATATGTGAATGATATGGATAAATGCATCATGTAGGAGGAAATGAATCTATCCTACATGCCAGTAAGAAACAAAATATCTTCTGAAGAATATGAAAGAGGTGATGATATAAGCATCAACATGTGGTAGGGGGATTCATGTAGGTAATGGCCAAAAAAATACTGAGAAGAAGATATGAGGATTCAACGCAAAGTCATGGAGGGAATAAATAGGACTCTCGAGCCTATTAGAAAACTTGCAGCATGGGTGCCAAAATGCAAAGGGGGTCTAAGCTAGGGCGCCCATGGAAGGTATTCTATACCACATGAATCATGACACTTCTAAACAAAAAATAAGATTCCACGTTGCAACTCAATGGGGTCGATCCTAAGGAAAAATAAAATAGGAAACAAATAACACAAAAATGCATGAAGGGGGAAATCTAAGCTATATGCCATCTTCAATATCATTACCTATTAGAATGGATCGAGATGGAATGACAAGGTACTAAATAAAAATGTCTCCAAAGTCTTGTATATAAGACCAAAAACACTTACCCTTAAGTTAATAAGTCCAAAATAGAAACCTTTGATAAAAACATGTGTTATGGAATACACAAATCGAAAAAAAGAAACCCTAAAATCATAATATGTAGAGAGGACAGCACAACTTTGCGGCTCATGCATAGTAGTGCTCTAGGTAGATCCCATTGCTAGGCTCAAGACAAGGGTTTTGTTGGTAACCAACCACTAAAGCTTCTAGTTCTAGAAGAGGTGGAGGATCCATAATCATATCTTCAAGGATGGCCTCATCCAAAGGAAACTCAACATCCATGAAATAGGGGCTCAAACACTCACAAATACCAAGGATCGAGGTATTACAAACAACAATATCATACTCAAGAGGAAACACCAGATTACTCAGGCCAAGAGGGGAAAGCAAAGGATTACATGCCCCCATTGGATACAACACTTGATCAATTGTTGAGACCTTGTCTCGAGAAGGTGAACATAACTATAAAGATCCTTTCTTAGAAGAAATTGAATATCGAGGATAAGATGCCACATAATTCATTCATGGTGGGGAAGAATCTACTCGAACACTAGGAATACACAACAAGGAAAAATGAGCTGAAATCGAACTAGGATGGTGATTATCATATGAAAGTTGATCAATAGTGACAATGCTTCCGTTGTGAGGGAAATGCATCACATGAAAGAGAATATACACCACACACTTCATAGCATAAACATAACCATTCCCAAGAATCATATTGAAGTATAAATGGATTGGCACCACTAACATATCGATTAGAACAATATTCCCACCTAACATGATAGGAAACCGAGGAAGAATCCCCAAAAATTCACTAGGGTTTTTGTCGAAAGACAACATCTCACTGGTATATGACACAAGCTTGGGAGAACCCAATGCTTACCAAGATGAGGAGGATAAAATACTTGCATAGGGTCCTTCATCTACAACACATTGATGAAAACCTTTCAACATAGATTCAACCATAACCGTTATCTGGAAAGGTGCAAAAGAAGGAAGGTGAGGCCCCACAAGATCATTCCAATCAAAGGAAACCATCCTGGGACTTGGAGGGAGCATACTAGAAGAGAGTGGAATGCCCCCTTGTTCAAAATGTGTTGTGTAATGTTCCCAAGCAGATTCACTAGGAACTTAGGAGTTTATTTCTGATCTGTTTGTATGATTGTTTGAATATTTTTGCAGGTTTGCTTCTCAAGTTGTGTTGGAGGTGTTTGGTTGAGTTTTATATCATATGATGGATGAATATAACACAAAAACATATGGAAATAATAAGATACAAGAAATATAATACAAGAGAATACCCAAATAACTTCATATTCGACCTTTATTTAGTTAATAAGCTGAATTCCGTACATGAGATCCACATATTTGGAATACTATAGTAGATATATAGAAGTTTGGGCTGAATATGCCACCAATATATAAATATATGAATATGCGAGTCCTCCTAGTCCTTCAGTAACAACATGCAAGTCAATACAAGATCAATTTCTTTCCCTTGAATCCTTGATACCTCCAGATCTCGCTGAGATGCGCCCCAACTGGCTGTAGCAACCTAGGAAATTTGGATTCCTTCAAGAAATTCCTCAAAACCTTGTAAAATACTTCCAAACTATAGAGATGTATATTTAGAGTGCATATAAATATATCCCTCATCCAAAATCATAGATCTAACCCACCAACTCATTCAATACCAAAGGGACAGTGCACCCCTCTTCAGAAATTCACCTAAGAGCCAAAATAAATAAATATGTAGAAGAAACACTCCAACAATATATGAGAAAAGGTGCTCTAAGTATGGAAAATCCTCCAGGAATGAGTTTTCCCTCAGATCTCCTTCCCACTAACCAAATCAAACTAATTTTCCTCCAACAGTGCACCCTACTTGGAAAAAACCTCATGATTTGTGCCCTGTCTCTTCTTTCCACTGTACAAACTAACTTGTAGCTAAATAGAATAGTGAGGGTGGGATCTTTCACCACCTTTACCAATCTTGGATTAGGAACAGAGGAATATTTCACCTCCTTGCTGATCTCTACGTTTTTTTTCTCAAAACCCTCAAAACGTAAGTTGCTTAGCTCAATATGAAATAAGAGAAAATGACATGAATGAGGTTTGAGGTGCCCTCCTCTCTCTTTTATAACTCCATATTCTAATTTTAATTTGAGTTACTTTATTTATGCCTAAGGTTATTATTTCATTTTCTCTTCTAAGTCAAATAACTTTTTTCTTTTTTCTTTTACTAAAGTCACTTTAATAATATAACATTTACCTCCTTAGTGACCCTTTTGTGCCGCCTAGCCCCCTTTTACCCATGAGACTATAGTCTAAATGGATGACTAGACTACTAAGTTTTCTAATGTTCTTGTTAATAATAGGGGAACATTACAGTCTCCCCTACTGGAAATTTCTTTCCCACAAGAAATCTTGAATCTGTCTACTCTAACACCTATTCATTCTCCCAAGTGGCATCTTCTATAGGAAATTTTTTCCATTTGACTAAGTATTCCTTGATGTCCCTGTTCCTTAGTTGTTTCACCCTCACCTCCAAAATATCCTCTGGAATAAAAATCAAGTGCCCTTCTTCACCAACTGGAGGTAGCTCTTCATTAGCTACAACATGTTTCCCCAATGCCGTCTTTAGGCATGATACATGGAAGCCATTATGAATTTTTATTCCCTGTGGTATCTCTAATTCATATGCAACTTACCCAACCCTCATTTTCACCCTGTAAATTCCATAGAAGCGAGGTTTGAGCTTCTTAGTGCCATTTTTATTGATGGATGCCTATCTGTATGGTTTTAGCCTCAAATAGACCAAATCCCCTACCTCAAAAATGTGCTCCACTTTGTGTCTGTCTGCATATAAATTCTATTGGTTTTGATCCCTTTGAAAATGATCCTTAAGTTCTTTGATAATGTCTTAGATTTCTTATATCCACTCCTTAGCTATAGGATCTTGGCTATCTCCAAACACAATCTCAACAAAAGTTAGGGGATCATAACTATATAAAGCTTTGAAAGGAGACATACCAATAGACGTATGGTAAGTGGTGTTGTAGTAGTATTCACCCAGATATAGCCACTTCAACCACGCTTTATGTTGTCCTGTCACATAGTTTCAGAGGTATCCTTCCACTCACTTGTTTACTATTTAAGTTTGTCAATCTATCTTTGGATGGTAGCTAGTGTTGGGAGTTAACTATGTACCCACTAGCCGAAACAACTCCTGCCAAAATATACTCATAAATATACTATCCATGTCACTCACAATTGTTTTGGTTAATCCATGCAACTTGAAACCTTCCCTGAAAAATAGATCTACCACCTGAGATGCAATAAATTCCATGGAGATGGCGAAAAAGTGAGGAAATTTGGTCAGTCGATCTACTACCACAAATATGAAATCCTTCCCATATTCCTTGGGGAGTCCTGTAATGAAATCCATAGACACACTCTCCCACTTATGATTTAGAATGGGGATAGGATATAATAGACCTTTTGGGTGAGTGTGTTCATCTTTGTTCTATTGGAAAGTGGTGCATTATGTGATGTGTCGCATGACAACTCCCTTGAGACCCTTTCAAGAAAACCTTTCTCTTATCTGTCTATATGATTTAAGAAATCCTTGATGCCTTGCTAATGATGAGTCATGAAATGATTGAAGCACCCTTTTATTGAGAAAGGATTTAGGAACCAGATAGATTCTTCCCTTGTAATAGATGACACCATCTATAATACTATAACTATCCATCCATCAACTCACATGCAATTTTATTTTTGGATTTCTCCACCAATAGATGAGATTTACAATAAACTGATATCTCTAACATGGAGTAGTTTGAGGTTATTCTAGACAAGGCATCCACTACAACATTTTTTTTCCCTTGACATATTCTATGTCAAAGTTATATTCTTGAATATTACTCACCGATTTTTGTTGTCTCTCATTAAGGTCCTTCTGCTCAAGAAAGTACTTGAGGCTATTATGATCTTTCCTAACCAAAAATTTCACTCCAACTAGATATTGCCTGAATTTGGCCAAGGTTTGCATTATGGATAACATTTCCTTATCATAAATGGTGTACAACAACTCAATCCCCCTCAATTTGTGGCTCTCATAGGCAATGTGATGCCTATTCTACATGAGAACAACTCCAACACCCTCACCTGATGTGTCACATTCCAAAATGAATGGATGCGAAAATTCTGGAAAGGATAATACTGGACAAGTGATCATCACCTTCTTCATTTTGTCAAATGTTGATTGTGCCTTATTACTCCACTTAAATGCACCCTTCCAGGTCAAATCAATCAAAGGTGCGCATAATTTGGAAAACCCCTTGACAAACCTCCTGTAATAACTACAAATACCAAGAAATCCTTTGAGCTCTGTGAGTGTTTTGGGTGTGGTCCAATTCATGATTGCTTGGATATTTTCTAGGTGAATATTTACCCCCTTTTATCCAATAATGTGTCCCAAATAGATAAAATTAGTCATCCTAATTTCACATTTTGATTCCTTGGCATATAGTGATTGTTTTTCCATGATGCTCAAGACCTCATCCACATGCTTGAGGTGATCCTCCCATGTTCTATTGTATATAAAAAAGTAATCAAAGAATACAAGTAGGGACTTCCTCAACTATTTGTTAAACACATGGTTCATGAATGAATGGAAGGTGGCTGACTCATTTGTCAAGCCAAAAGGCATGCCAAGGAACTCATAATTCCCATAGTGGCATATGAAGGTTGTCTTATGTTTGTCCTACTCCGTCATCCTAATTTTATGGTATCTAGAGCACAATTCAATTTTTGTGAAGTATACTGCACCATGTATCTCATCCAATAACGCATCTATCCTGGGAATGGGGTACCTGGTTTTGATGGTTTTCTTATTGAAGGCTTGGTAATCAATGCACATGCGCATAGTCCCATCTTTCTTCTTTACTAATACCACCAATGATGTAAATGGAATTGAACTCGATATAATATGGCCCATGGATAAAAATTATTTAATAACATTATCAATCTCATCCTTTTGCTTCTTGGGGTGTCAATATGGTGTATTGATTACTGGTTTGGTCCCTTCTTCCAATTCTATGATGTGTTCAAGCCCTCTATCTCATGGTTGACTTGGTGGAATCGGTCCAAATAAATTTTTATGCTTGAGAAGGATTTTTTGTATATCTGGAGGATATTTATTGTTTTCTCCACTATCCACTCCCATAATAAAGCATTCAGCTGCATAGGAAACCTCCTCTCTCCTAAATATTGCATGTATTTGTTTGGTTGTCACAACTCTAGGTGCCCCTCCTGTCATCCCCTTAAATGTGATCCTTTTTCCTCCTGTGTTGAAAGAAATTTCCATGGTTTTGTAGTTGGTAGTGATTGGACCCAATGTGCTAAGCCACTACACACCTAGTATGATGTTGGTGTATGGTATATCCACTACATAGAAATATTGTGTCAAGGTGTATCTGCCTAAGGTCAAGATCATCTATGAAATATACTTTTCACAAGCCACAATATGTCCTGTTGGCACCTCAACCAAGAAACCCTCAAAGTCCACAGTGGGAATGTGTCTCCTCTCAACCATAACAATGCTAATAAAATTGTGAGAAGCTCCTCCATCAACTAGCATTATTTCTCCCTGTCCCTGCAAACTCCCTTCATCTGAAAAGTATTAAACTTAGGCACAATGTTAATGGAAGCTAAGGTAACCTTCTTCATTCATGCATAATGGTGTGGGGACACCTCCTCTCCTTATGAATGTAAGACCTTTTCATCCTCCCTTTGGTTCATCTGTATGTTATAAATGGCTCCACTCTCCTCATCATCCATCTCTTCTTCATTATCTGATACTACCTCTATATAGTGAATCATCCCTTTACCCATACACATATGACCTAGCTTCCATGGTTCTTTGCAAGTGAAGCATAGTTGCTTCCTCTTTAACTCTTGATGACTCTGTGTTTTGCCTATTTTTTCGATGCCCAAATTCCTTTTTGCATATGGAAGTTATACACTCTATGATTTTATTTAGCTCTTTTTAAAGGTATTATCAATTTTTGTGCATCAATTCGCCATGGAACAACATGAGGTATGTGTAATCGATGTTTTGTAATGATTTTATGTTAATTTATATTCCATTGGGTGATTACTATTACTTAACATTTCTCATTTGATTGCAACGGGCCAAAAATGTGAACCAACCCTCCATCCATTCCTTCGTCCAGACCTTCGTTTGGACCTTCATCCAGACCTTCATTCAACCCTTTTCCAGGAAGTGAACTTTGAGCTCAATTTGTGGCAGGATGAAGTTGAATCAGAAAAATCTAGCACGTGGGTTTTGTGCCTAATATGCCCAATCAGGTCCCACGATAGTCATTTCCTAAAATTGTGGATAGATTGAGAGCAGTCTGTGGTCCTCGATCCAACCCTCTAACCCTCGATCTGGTACTCCATCCAACACTCCATACGACACTCAATCCGACACTCGAAGTGCAGTGGAGTTAGTGGTTAGCATATCGACGGGCTTCTATGGGCGAATCGAAGACATGGGTTTTGTGCCTTCTCACACCCTCTAACTATGGAACTCATCACATTTAAATTTGAGCGGTTGAGCTGACCTCTATTTTTAGCACACGAAGTTGTTGAAGGAGATGCTTTCTATTGGTGAAATTTAATGAATTTTTGTTTTTAGAGAGTGTCGATCCTTCCAGTGGTCGACCTCTCAAGATGTGTACAAACTCTAAATATAATTTTTGGTCTATGCCACCAGAGACACAGATTATATATATATATATCTATATATATATATATATATATATATATATATATAAACATTATCTCGATTTGGATGAAAAAATTTGTTTTGATGATCAATACCAATGTTGTGTTAATTTTGTGACTGTGTTTTTCCATTGAAGTAGTGCCACAACCTTCTGGGGGGGCCACCAATTATCTGGGTAGCTTGTGCATACCAATATATATTTATATTTTCGCGTTTTGTTTTCATAACCTGCTAATTTCGAATTGCCTGTTTAAATTATTTTACTGTGTATATCTCTTCTAACCTATAGGTTGCTTCTTGGGTTGTATGTGTATCACAAAACATTCATAGTTTTCCATACTTACTTGTTTATATTATGATATCTAATATATTGTTATGCAGGTTGCAATTTAATTCTTTATAAGTTGTTTATCTATGCTATCATAGCTCTCTATTTCTGTTTATAAAATTGTAAATCATTCCACAATGTGATTACTTATGCTATGTTTCTCTTAGTCACATCTACTTTAGTAGATTAGGTCAATTACTTCTTGTAGATTTACATAAATTGTTCACTTTAGTTTTAGCATTAGAATGATAGGATCATAGTTGATTTTGAAATATGATTTTTAATTATATCCTAGTTATGATTTTGAGTTACGATTTTTAATTAGTACTAGTTATGAGTTTATAAGCTTGCATGAATTAATAATTTTGTACAAAATATTTTCCAGCATTAGAGTGATAGGATAGGAGTTGATTTTAAATTTATTTGTACAAGGTTTGTAGTTGGTTTCGAATTTCATAATAATTTCACCTTGTCACTTTTCAATTAGATCTTAGTCCAATTATAGTCTTTCTTAAAACAGAATGGTCAAATTGCACGTTTAATGTTGAATCTTAGAATAGATCACTCTTTAATTTTCTCAACTCATATTCCAAATCTTATTCCAATCTACTTTCGAGACCTCATTCCGCTACTAGGGTTTAATTGAAGAATGAAGTGATAGGAATGTACAAGCAATTAGTTTCCTTTTTATCTTCACACATATTGTGTTACAACTCAATTTTACTCCGTCTCTTTATTATTTGAGTGTGTTTTCGACATTAGATTGGATGAGGCTAGACTAGTTTATACTAGAGCTCTAGACCTTCATATACAGTGCTAGCACCTCGAATCCTACGAGCCTCGGGTTGACAATTTAAAGTCGAAATAGATAACATATATTTCACTCGACATTTTTGGCGCTATTGCTGGGGAGGTGCTAAAGAGATTAGAGCTTAGGTAGGTAGGTTTCCTTTATTACACAACAAGGGGGAGGAGAAACTTTAAGATGAGATGTAAGAACCTACACATCCATTTTAATGGGTTGCTCCAAAGCCTTATTGTTTCCTTTCCGCAAGAGTGTTTAATTTTTCTGCAAGTTTTCTTACTTTTCTTAGTTTGTTTACTTTTCTTAGTGTGTTTACTTTCTTGAAATTTACTTTTCTGCAAGCGTGTTTATCTTCCTGCAAAAGTGTGTTTTATATTTCCTGCAAGGTGTGTTTATTTTTCTTGCCAGTGTGCTTATTTTACTGCAAGAGTTCTTTCTTTTATTTCTTTTATGCAAGTTTTATTTCTTTCATGCAAGTGTGCTTCCCATTCACAAAGTGTGTTTATTTTTCCTTTCCATTGTGTTTACTATCATACACGTGTGAGTTTGATTTTGTTCCTGCAATCGCATTTTATTTTATGCTTTGATTTCTTTCCTGCAAGTGTGATTTATTTTATGCAAGCGTGGTGTGTTTGGTTTGCACAAATCTGCTTTAAATATGTATTTCATTTTTTTAGGTAGTTGTGATTAAAATATTTAAAAAATCTATAATAATAAAAAACAAATTGGGTGTTTAAGAACCCCATACAATAATCCTTGTGTGAGGCAAGATCCATCAACCAAAAAAATGAATTCGAAGGTGACCATTAGTTTGGAAGAACTCTCTCAAATCCTAGCAGCAGCTGAGATTTCTTCTTTTCAGGAAGAACACATCTTGATAATAGTCAAGAACTTATCTACCTCTTCGGAAATGATAAAAAGAACCAAAGTCCCATGAGCTACAAAAATATTCTCTTTTCCAAAATACAGAAGGAGATGAAAATTTTGAGATTACATCAGATGGAGAACGACCATTAACACCTGAAATGGTGATTTCTCAGCAAATCCTTTATATACTTCAGAAACCAATCATCTATAAGAAGAATATCTGCATAGCATGATGAAGGAGAGCATAGAAATTATTGTTGATGAACATAGAGATTACATTGAAATTTGGTTTCAAGAGGTCATTGGGCCACAATATTATTGTCTTCTTCAACACCTTCTGATGCCAAAACAAGTATGTTGGTTGGTTCTTCATATCTAGGTAATCACTGTGGTAACGTTTTCATATGTGGATTTGGGTATGTTTCTTATCTTGCTTCGCACATGGTTACATTGGAAAATTTCTTACACTTGAATAAAAATTTTCCTTTCTTTTTAGGTAGAGTAGGATAATAAATAAAAGTTGCATGTTGTTAGTTTAGATTAAAGTCTAATGCAACCTCATTTTACATTTTCTTTTTAATAAAAGAACTATGAGATACATGTGCCTATGACTTGATCTCATTGATCTCATTAGTTTTTGATATTTTAGAGTGTGGTTTTTGACAAACAATTTTAGAAACGTTTTGTAGGTATTCATCTAACAACGAGTGGAAAACTCCAAGGAGACAGAAAGGGAAGTATTTTACTTCAAAAGAAGATGTTTCTATGCTTAAACTTTGTTGTCTGTGTTGGACAACTAAGAGGGGGGGGTGAATCAGTTGTTACTGTGCTTAAACAATTATGCCCGTTTTAAAATCTTTACAGAACACTTAATGACTATCACAATAATGCAGGGATGTAAGCTATATAATATTCAACATCAATCACACACATGAAATATATAGAGATAGATATTTCCCGAGGAAACCCATAAAGTGAAAAACCTCTTCTTCTTGATATGATAAGTAATATTTATTTTATGTACATTATCATTCTTATGATCTCCAACTCCTCTTGAGGCTAAAACCTCTGTTTTACAAGCAACAACTTGCTGAGAGCACCGACTCTCTGGTTTCTCTAGCACCCGCTAGAAGGAAGCACCAACTCCCCTAGTGTTCCAACACCAACTAGATGGAAGTACCAACTTCTAGTTACACAGGCACCAACCTGTATAACAAAGAATAATAGTTCTCCCTTGCACCTCCCTACCACCCTGGTTTTTATGGATGCAACTAGATGGAAGCTACAAATCCCTGTGTTCAAGCACCCACTTGAAACTTCTGAGGACAACAATCCTCCCTAGCACCTCCCTACCACCCTGAAATATAAATCTTTGCTTACTGAAATTTATTATAGTGATACAGTGTATATCAATGGCTTACCAATCTCATCATTGTTCTGCTACACTTCTCTGCTTTGCTTGCATCAGTGTCCTCCTGCTCGCATGCCTTGCACATTATGTTCTTCTTCCTTTTATGCTCTGTGCGCCATGTCCATTCTATGCGCTATGCCTGCACATGCTCTTCACTACACCACTGTTCTGCACTTCAGGTTCTTCACTGTGTCTCCTCTTCCCCACAACATGGCTCACAAGAGGATCAACAACCTCTTCTCTATTTTTCATCTCCTTTACACATTGAGTCCTCTGTGTTGTAGGAAAATCTCCCTGCAGACAGGTAGATCACCTTTAAGGCTTGACCTTAACCCTAGACAGAAAAATGCTTAACGTGGACACTTCCTTCCTTTCAAATCTATCTAAACTAATACATGAGAAGGAAGGATAACAGAAGTACCTCTTTATCGACGTTTGTCCCTGCATGCTCCAAGTTGCGCTCCAATCCTTTGCTCCTCGCTGAGTTCTGTGGACAAAACAAGTTACGACCACTTCCTACTCTATTGACATTAGCTTGAAAACAGATCTATCAATAAATGATAAGTTCATGTAATATCAGACACAAAATAGAAAGAAACAGGCCAAGCGTGTCATATTAATGAGAATAACGACAACAATACTTACAATTGTAGATGCGAATGCGACAACTTCGTCAAGTCCCCTTCGTCTAACCCTTGCCCGAAATATCCACAACCTGGATAACAACAGCTTCACTGATCACTCTCCTTTGG
>SNQJ01S0209831.1:0-16049 GCA_010110895.2 Picea sitchensis
ATTGGGGTATACAAAACTATTCTTCAACTTATAACATAGTTTCATAATTTCTCCAATTGTAATTGAATTGGGGTATACAAAACTATTCTTCAACTTATAAAGTAGATTTACAATTTCTCTTTGATTATTCTTCAACTTTCATATTTTTGTTTTCTAGCTCATGATGCCTACTTCCAAAACACATTATAGAGCCATGAGTCATGCATACTTTAGCAGAGGATGAGTTTGAAATGAGACATGATCAACACACATTATAGAGCCATATTTCCAGTAGAGGATGAGTTTTCAATGACTTGAAATAAGTCATGTTCGTTTGCACATGTTCTTTGTATTTCCTTCCTTTTCTGTAAGAAACTAAACTCTCACTCGTTCAAGGAGATGATTGGGGATTTTACTTCCATAGGAGGTTCTTTCTCTATTTGTGTGTCTTTTAATGTATTTTTGTTTTATTCAATTTAATTGAGTTTTCAAATGAGTCACGTTTATTTGCACATGTTCTTTATGTCTCCTTCCTTTTATGTAAGAAAATGAAGTCCATTGGGTGACTATTTTCTTGTTTTAGTGAGAATGAAGTCCACTAAAACTAAGGATGAGGCCACATGACTAATTATTGAGTTAATCTCCACTAATTTATGGTTTCATGTTGCCTCATGCAAGACTCCAAACAAGATCTGGACCACCCTGGAAGGACTCTTTGGAAAGCAGGATGAGATGTGAGGTCATATGCTTGAGGTAGAGTTGAATACCTTAGACCCTAAAAGTTTTGATAATATACATGATTTCTTTACTAAATTGAAATATTTGATTTTGAGCTTAGGTGAATGTGGTATTGACAAGTCTACACAAGAGAAACAACTTATTCTAACAATCTTGGCCAAGCTAGGACCAGAATATGTTGTATATGTCTCCAATTTCCATTCTGGCACATGTCTTTTTGGAACAAATTGGAAAATGCCTACGTTGGCTCAGTTCATTGAGTCTCTTACACAAGAGTAGACAAAACTCATATATATCGGCCTCATGAAATATCCCAAAGCACATGCACTCACCATGCATGATGGAAAAGGGTCATCCAAACATAACAAGAAGAAGGGAAAGAAGTGCACTTACTGCAATAAACCGAATCATGAAGAATCTGCATGCATGAAGAAACATATCAATCTTATGGCACAGACACTTCAACAGAACAACCTTGGAAACTTCATTCCAGAGAGAGTCAAGAAGCAGAAGGAAGAAGAGCTTGCTCCTAAGAAAGGTAATCATCATGCTCTGGTTGCAATTAATTCCTCATCTGATTCATGGATTATAGATTCTGGTGCATCCCATCATATGGCAACGAAAGAGGAAGTTTTCTCTTCTTTGAGACCATGCTAAAGACCCCCTATTATCATGGGGAATTATACTCCAATAGAAGTAGCATGAGAAGGGAGAGTGGAACTCCACAATGGCAGTTTTGAGAATGTTCTACATGTTCCAAAGCTTTCTATGAATCTGCTCTCAGTTTATCAGATCACTCAAAAAGGTAAAAAGGTTGAATTTACATCAGATTCAGTTTCAGTAATTGACATGCATGATAATTCCATTATTGCAATTGGTGAGGTGGATCACAAGTCAAGGTTGTATAAATTCACTAAGTTTTATGACGATGACTCATCTTTTCTACTTACACATAAGGAGAGTAGTTTGCATGAACCTCCAGTGAAACATGCATATACTCTTGTTCTTCCATCAACATGCATATACCTTTGTTCTTCCATCAGTTTCATAAATCATAGATGATTCCATACACTCATACTTTGTACATGGAAATAAGCAGGTAGTACAGCCAGATAAAAATCCAGTGCTGAAGCTTCAGTATTCAATAAGGCACAAACCACACTTTAGGAAGCAGGCAACCTTTCAAGGAATCCATTAAATCGAGGGGATGACTCAATCTTAGCATGGGGAGCCATCTCGTGTACTTTCAAATTTAGAACCCGTGATGCCCATGCATTTCTATATAGCTCAATATACTGATCCACATACCTACAATAGGGTTGTGGGAAATCCACATGGAAAGCATCCATGCAGAAGGTGTTGATTAATGTTGGTTGCTTCTGCTAATGTCAACCCTGAAGAAAGACCCGTAGCACAAAAAGGTTTGGGTAATGGACCCACAGTGTTTGATGTAACATGACTCATTGCCTTTGTCATGGCTGATAAGAAGCACATGTATGAACTCCAAAGTGGTCCCTTATGGTGAAATCCCACGGAAGATGCTTTGTGGAGTAAGAGAACCCATGCTTAATTGTGGAATAATGAGATGAAGGGAGTGAAATTTTCAGGGAAAATATACTAGATGGATAGTTCTTGTCATGTCATTTCTGGTGGTATGTGGAACGTCACATAATCCCTCAATACGGTTAGAGAGTTATGGCCATGAGAAGTTGAGACCCCCAGGTTTGGGTAATGGACCCAAGTTTGTTTGATGGGTACTGCAAGGAAAGCTATGATAAATTTTCAGATAATACTATTATATATGGATAGTACATGTCATCTACTTTTGGTGGTATGTAAACATCACATAACACCTCATTGTTTGAGAGTTATGACCTTTACGAAGTTGGAGGACCCTCATATGTCATCTAGCCCTAAAAAGGTCAAAGTAATCAAAGTGGTTTAAGAGATTTTAAAGGGTAAATAACAAAGTGAAGTGATGAGTGTATTATAATTCAAAGTGAATAAAAAATAAATTATTTCAATAATAATTTTAATGGAGAAATTAGAAGTGGACCCAACCCTAAAATAAGGAAAGTGGGGCCATGACCTAGAAGATGTTTTTAAGGAAGCTACTTGAGAGTATAAATAAGCAGGAAAGACTCTCTAATTTTAATCACACCTAGAGAATATTGAATATATATATAAGTGTCTGAGGTATACAAATGACATCTAAGCCAAAATTCTGAGGAAAGTGAAGAAAAGAAGGCCGAAAATGCAAGGAAGGATAAATTCTTTGATGGTGCTTTGAGCATGTTATTTCAGGTCATCTCACCATTTTCACTATAACTTTGTTTATATAATGATTCAGATCCTGAAATTACATATGAGAAAACATATCCAAGTATATGTGGTTAAAAAATTAATCTTGTGGGTCGTTGTATTTTTGGAGTTACACTTTAGAAAATAGGTTTGTGGTCGGCCCCAAAACCAGTCAAAATCAAAGTGTTTCGCAAAACGCTAACTTCTTCTTCATAAAAGATCTAAATTCAATGAGACAAATTGTGTTGGTTATGGTATAGTATATAGTATTCTATTTGTAACAGTTTCCATATTATTGCATCAAATATTTTGTGCGAAGCACGTTCTACAAGGTCACTCTCTCTAGAATAAGCCGTAATTTAGCAAGGTATGTCATTTTGCTATAACTCTTTATGAGGTTCCAAGTAGTGCCACTTGGAGGAATTGTATAAAACACAAATGAAGAAAAATTTTATATCAGTTTCAAATATTTATATCACAGGTTCAAAGTTATGATTACTTCAAGTTAGGGTTGTTGACTAATCCAAAACTAGGCATGTGAGACTAACGAAAAGTTTGATGAAAATGCTAGTCTCTTGCTTTTAAAGTTAAGGGAGGTTTCTAGAATATGACTATATACACAATGTCTATTATAGAGCTAAAAATAATATTTGGATGATGAAACTGATGAGGGATTTTGGTTGAGATACATGTTGAGTACATGGTTGAGACAAGTAGTTGATGAGTTAGCGACATACATGAGGTGTATAGTTGATGATGTTGGTACATTATTGATGGAGTCATATTTGATGAGTAGTTGAAACATGATTAGTACATACTGGTACATGGTTGGATGCACTGTGCTTGGTACAGGTTGATTACAGGTTGGTGCATGGTATTGATGCACTTGTTTATGGTACTGTGTTGATTATAGGTTGGTGTACGGTTGATGCACTTGTTTATGGTACATGTTGATTAAAGGTTGATGAATGGTTGATGTACGGTTTGTGGTTTTATTGGTACAAGTTTACAATGGCATATCTCACAATGATAGTGTGACAAAGGTTCCAACATTCTACTTACTTCCGTGGTGGTAGGACGGCAAGGACAGTGGCTGCACCCTCTAGTTGCAGCCTCTGGAGAATTGGGGTTGTAGCCTCCCTTTGGTTGTAAAAGCCAAAGATTTTGGGAGTTGGAAACCCTTAGGTTAAAACCGAGAAACTAGGGGGTTGAGACTCTTCCAGCAGCAACTGGAAAACAAAGGACGCTTGGTGCTTCCAATGAATGTGTAATTCTTCAAGAAATATAAGAAAAAACATTCCGTGGTTTTCTCCCGCCGACGGTTTCTACCGTGAAACACTAGTAATCGTGGTATGTGTGTGATTGTTTATTTATTATTTCTCATTATTGGATAATAATTCTACATTGATATAATAACATTTGAAGAAAAGGGATTAATAATGCTATTACCGATTCACCCTCCCTCTAAGTAATCCATTAATCCAACAATTGATATCGTGAAAGCAGTTCTCTGTAAAATCAATTTAACCAATCAAAGGTAGATTATGGAGAGTAACAACCAGACATAAAAATGGAATACCACATTTTGATGGACATGAGTATGCTTTTTGGAGCTGCAAGGACAGCGCATATATACAAGCTAACTGGATTCTAAGTTTGACAATCAATTGTAGATGGATACACAAGACCAATAGTTCCACCAACAAGTGACAAAGCAAAGAAACTCTGGGTGGAGAATAATTCCAAATCCATAAAATGCACTTTGAATGGTCTCATTGATACATAGTATTCACCAAAGTTGCACATTGTAAATCTGCTAAAGAGATTTGGGACAAGCTTGGAACTATGGCGAAGGAGGATCTGCAAAGTCAAACAACAAAGCTTCAAACTTACAGAGGTTTCTACCAATAACTAAAAATGAAGGAAGATGAAGATATCACAACCTACTTCTCTTTAATGAAGTTGATGAAATAGTGAATGCAATCATAGGATTGAGAGAAGAAATTGAAGAATCAGAATTGTTCAAAAGGTACTAAGATCTCTTCCCATGAGATTCAATCCTACCATATCAACACTAGAAGAAAAGATCAGATCTAAACTCAATAAGCATGGATCTAACCGCGAGATGAAATCTTCACAACATATGAGATGAGAACTGAACAGAAAATCCGTGACAAAAGAAGCATCCTTCAAAGCATAAAAAGATCAAAGCAAAAGAAAAAGGAACAAGAAGAATATAACAGCAACAATGACGCCTTGAAAGATGATGAATAAGTGGCCAACTTCAACAAAAAAAGACTCCGGAATAAGGGAACCAACGGTGAGGTATAGAGGTAAGATTCCCTTTAATTTGTTTTAATTAGGATGGTATTGGTCATTTTGCTAACAAATGTCCTCATAAGAAAAAAGATAAATGATGAAGGTTACTCAAAAGGCGACAAACATATAAAGGTAAAAGAACTACAAAGAAAGCTTTCAAGAAACTTTGCACCAAAGAAGACATCTCATCATCGTATGAAGATGAAGTCAAGGATGTGAAATAGGGAGTTCTATTCATGGCAGAGAAGACTCTCGATAAAGAAGACTCAAGAAGAATATGAAGAAGCATATGAAGAAGAAATTGAAGAGGCGTATTGGACTTTCGAAGAATTAATGAGTGCCATAGAGCATATCGGTTAAGAGAATAGAAGTAAAACAAGAAACTACAAGCAAAACTAGATAAGAAAAAGACACTCAAGAATCCAGGAACAAATGATTACAAAATTGAAGTTTCCAACAGAAGAAGATAAAGAATTGAATAAGCACTCAAAGAACAGCTAGAAGGAAAGGACGGATCATTGGAAACCCAAAAGCAAAGATTGTCACACTAAGAAAGGATATCTCAAGAAAAATATGCAAAATAGCTAAAAAGTTCTAGATGATACATTAGCAGCCAAAATCTTATCTTGACAAGTCCGACTTGGATACAATCAAAAAGAAAAGGATCAAGCTCCAAAAACCAACGAGCAAGAAACAACCAAGTTATGCGTAAAAACAATCAAAGGGGATAAAAATATATACAAGGAAGATTACGTGGACACTCCTCCACCAAGATTCCGTGATTTCAAAATCGGGTCAACGACAGACAGCCTCAAGAAGAAGAAGGATTCATAAGTATTAACCTCCTTCATAAGATCTTCAACTACCGTGCATGAAACCATTTTTGTATTTATACATTTTGTAATAATTTTGACATAAAGTCAGAATTGTAGAGCTAATAACGTGAACAATAACTACTTTGAGAGCCATACACTGGCTATTCAAGAAGACCTAGTGAAACACATAGAAGAAGTTACAACAGTTTGAATCCTTGAGAATCGGCGCGGAATACATAAATGTAACAATTTTGGACACACAATAAAAATTGCGTAAATGACAGTCCCTCCTAAAAACCCTCAACAGAGTCACAAACAAGCAACTTCAAAACGACATTGATAAGAAAGCAAGATCAATACAAAAATGAAGAATGAACACTCGATCTACAAGATAAAATCGTAAGAAAACATGGTTGGTATAAGCTGGACAAGTGGATGTTCAAAACACATGATGTGATAGAGACAAGTTTCTTACATTACTTAGAGGAAAGAGATGGATCAACTTCGGAAATGATGATTCATCGAAAACCATTGGAAAAGGCACAACTGAATTGGGAACAAGAATGAAAGGCGTAAAATGTTCTACTAGTAGAAGATAAGGAACATATAATTTTTGAAGTGTGAGTCAAATGTGTGACCAAGGTCATAAAGTTACTTTCTCGATTCATAAAAGTGTGAGGATAAGAAAAGAAGGTTCGAAATTGGTCACTAAGATCCGCAAGAACATCAAGCAAACATATATGTGTTGTTTAAATTGGAAATGAAAGTGTTGTCTAGGAAAGGAAGATGGAAGTTGGCTATGGCAAAAAAGAATGAGTCACATGTACTTTGGATAACCCTGGTCAAAGCCAACAAAAGAGAAGTAGTCGAGAAATTCCCCAGATCACCTAACAACCAACACCTTTATTATGCAAGCATTGCCAACAAGGAAAGAAAACAAAGACCGTGTCTAAACCGAAAGGAATATTCAACAACAAACCATCGAAAATTGTGCATAACGGACGAAGCTGACCAACTACAAAAAAGGTTTAAAAGGTGAGAGATATTGTATATTATTAGTTGATTGACATACAAGAATGATCAGAAGTTTGATTTCCTCAAGAACAAATCAAAAGCTTTTGAAAATCTCAAGATCTACAAGGAAATGGTTGAAAATGAGATGGATTCAAGAATCAAATGCTTAAGATTGGATAATGGAGGGAATTCACCTCAAAGGAATTGGCATCGTAGATCAATCATGGAATAAAAAGACAATCTTTCATCGCTAGGACACCCCAACAAAATGGAGTTGTTGAAAGAAAGAATTAGATACAAGAAATGGCTCCTCGAACAATCATAATAGATTCAAAGTTGACAGACATTTTGAATACGTGCAAAGTATACAAAAATTCACTTTAAAAATAGAGTAATGCTCATAAAAAACACCGAAAATACCCCATATGATCTATGGAAAGGAAGACCAACAAATGTGAAGCACTCTCGTGAGTTTTTGGAAGCAAATGCTGCTAATCAAAAAGAAGATACAGGAAATGGGAAAGTTTGACCTCATGTGGACAAAGGAATAATTTGTTGGTTACTCAAGTACAAGAAAGCATACAAGTGTTACAATATAAGATTAAACAAAGTTGTGGAAAGCATCAACTGCAAAAGAATGATGAAACATGCACTTATCCAAAGAAAGAAGAAAACAAATCAATGGAAACAAATTTTGAAGTTAGGTAAAGATGAAAAGAAGAAGAAGAGGAAGAGGAATATGAAGATACAGAACCTAAAAAAGTAGAAGAGAAAGTTCATCAAGTATCTCCAAAGACACCTAGCAAACGAAAGTATTGTAATAATCATCCTTCGATTAGATTATTGGAAACAAATATGCAGGAGTTGAGACTATAAGAAGAAAAAACCGCTTCACTAGAACAAAACACACCTAGCTTTTATCTACAATTGAACCAAACTATTTTAGAAGGAGCTTGGCAAGAATGAATATTGGAATAAGGCCATGGATGAAGAATTGATCAAATAGAGAAAATGACACTTGGGAATCTGCCTCCAAGACCAAAGAATAAGAATGTGATCGACACAAAATGGGTTTCTTCGTGGAATAAATTGAATGAAGATGCTGCAAGCTAATGAACAAAGCTAGATTGATATGTAAAGGATATGTACAGATAGAAGGAATTGACTTTAGCATTACATGCCCCAATTTAATGGAAGCAATTGCTTGATTTTATCTTCTTACATGCTCCAAAATGTTAAAGTATATCGATGGACATAAAATCAGCTTTTCCGAATGGGGAACTTGAAGAAGAAGTCTACATTGAACAACCGTAAGGATTTCATTGTCAGAGAACACGCACTATGTGTGTAAATTAAAGAAGACCTTTTATTATTCAAAACATGCTCCTAGAGCATGGTAAATTCGTGACCGGATAAGTATCCTAGAGTAGGCAGGGTTCAGAAAAGGAAGTGCGGACAACAACCTCTACATCAAGGTAAGTCAAGGTAATATTTTATTAATTGAAGTTTATGTCGATGATATTATATTTTTGCAGTGATACACGTGTTGTTAGAAATTTGCAAAAGACATGCAGAGGAATTTGAAATGTCATTACTTGGAGAACTATCCTTCTTCTCTCTCATTGACCGTGACACGCCAAAGCAACTAAGGAATTTTTATTTCTCAAACCAAGTATATCGAGAAATGCTAAAGAGGTTCAATGGAAGATTGCAACCAGTTATCACCACGCATGAAAACCATTTGTAAGTTGAGCAAAGATGATGATTCAAAAGTGCAATCGATCTGAGGCAATATAGGTCAATAATTATAGCCTACTATATGTGACAAAGATCCACTTGGGAGATGTAATGCAGCAATTGGACAAAGTGGCATGATTTCAAGCAACAATAAAGGAATCACATGTATTAGTAGTAAAGAAGATCTCGTGATATTCCCTAAAGGAACATAAGAGTTTGATTATGCATCCAAAGGAAAAGATCTATCACTTCATGCCTACACGTGATGCAGATTAAGGTTTTATTGATGATCTATCGGCAACTACCGGAGCAATGTTCCACTTAGTGAAGTGTTTGGTATCATGGCTAAGAAATAAACAACAGATATACAGATTCTATATCTACAACCGAGGGAGAGTATATAGTAGCAACAACATGTTGTACATGTGTTCTTTGGATGAAAAAAACTTCACAGATATATGTGTTGAGTATGATGAGCCCATTCAAATATATTGTGATAATACAAGTGCCATCAATATCTCAAAACCCGCTGATAACTCCAAGACTAAGCACATTCCAATAAAGTATCACTTTTCACGGGAACAAGCCAGAAAAGAACATCGAGTTGAGTATGTGGGCACAAAAGAATAGGTGGTAGACATCTTACAAAACCACTTCCATGGGAAGCTCTTGAATATATTCAAAGACTTTGAGTTATTTCTACCAAAAATTAATGATTTTGAATGCTTATCTTATATGTCTTAGGATGTACACGAGGGAGGGCACCATAAGAGGACACCGTCAGGGGAGCAGCCCCGATGGAAAGATACCTTGCCATTGGATGACAAAGGGGAGAGATTTCATCGATGCGAGGACAGAGGCATGGTTCCGTGAGGATTAGATTTATCGACAGCAGAGGACAGAGGCATGGTTTCGTGGGGAGCATGAGTGATATTTCGTTGCACGTGAGTAAGCTGCCAATTACCACTAAAATGGGGAGATTGTTGATTAAGGTTGGTTTTCATTGATGTCAACCATTGAAGAAAGACCTGTAGCACAAATTTCTGGGTAATGGACCCAATAGTGTTTGTTGTAAATATGACTCATTATTGTTTTTTCATGGTTGATACTGGCAAACATGATGAACTCCAAAGTGGTCCCCTTTATGGTGAAGTCTCCACGGGAAGATGCTTGCGGAGTAAGAGAACTCCATGATTAATTGTGGAATAATGAGATGAAGGAAAATGAATTTGTCGTGGAAAATATCCTAGATGGATAGTTCTTTCGCCATTCGTGGTATGTAGAACATCACACCCTCATAGTTAGAGAGTACGAGAAGTTGAGACCCAGTTTGGGGTAATGGATCCAAGTTTGTTTGCATTGGCAACGGTATGAGTTATGATATATTTTAGATAATACCTATTCTATATGGATAGTACATGTCATTCCATTTCTGTGGTAAGGTAGAACGCCACATTACTCCTCACGTCTTGAGAGTTGCGTATTCCTAATGGGTTGGAGACCCCTCATAAGTCATCTAGAAGCCCCAAAAAGGTCAAAGGAGTCAAAATGGTTTTACAGATTTTAAAAGGTAAAATAATAAAGTGAAGTGATGAGTGTATTATAATTCAAAGTGAATACAAATAAATTATTTCAATAATAATTTTAATGGATAAATTAGAAGTGGACCCAACCCTAAAATAAGGAAAGGGGCCAAGTGACCTAGAAGATGTTTTAAGGAAGCTACTGAGTATAAATAAGAGGAAAGACTCTCATTTTAATCATTAATTCTGAGAATATTTAATATTTATAGGTGTTTGAGGTATAACAACCGATATCTAAGCCTAAAATTTGAGGAAAGTGAAGAAAAGAAGGCTTCAAATGCAAGGAAGGATAAATTTTGATGGTTCTTTCTATATATGTTATTTTCAGGTCATCTCACCATTTTCGCTTATAACGCTTCATAATTATTAAGATCCTAAAATTACTAATATGCAAGTGAGAAAACATATCCATCGCGTCTTTGCTGGGTACCTCGCTTGTGGGTCGTTGTATTTTAAAGTTACACTGCGTGGAAAAATAGGGTTTGTGGTCAGTCCTTAAGCTAGTCAAAATCAGGTGTTTCCAGTAAAATGTCATAACTTCTTCATAAAATATCCAAATTCAGTATGACAAATTGTGTTGGTTAGTGTACAGCCTATAGTATACTTTTAATAGTTTCAGATCATTGTATCAAATATGTTGTGCGGGGCACTCTCTACAAGGTCAGTCTCTAGAATAATCCGCTGTGACCAAAGCAAGGTATGCCATTTTCTATAAATCGCTGAGAGGTTCCAAGTAGTGCCACTTGGAGGAATGCAGACACACTGAAGAACACGTGTATAATTTTCAGATCTCTTTATACATTACATTTTCAAAGTTATGGACATTTCAAGTTAGGTTGTTGACTAATCCAAAACTAGGCATGTGAGACTATGACTAAAGAAAAGTTTGATGAAAATGCTAGTCTCTTGTTTTTAAAGTTAAGGAAGGTTTGTAGGAATGTGATCATATACACCAGGTCTATTATAGAGCTACAAATCATATTTGGATGATGAAATTGATGAGGGATTTTGGTTGAGATACATATTGAGTACATGGTTGAGACAAGTAGTTGATGAGTTAGCGCACATACATGAGGTGTATAGTTGATGATGTTTGTACATATTGATGAGTAGTTGACACATGATTATTACATACTTGGCACATGTTTGGATGCACTTTTTTGTGGTACAAGTTGATTACAGGTTGGTGCATGGTTGATGCACTTGTTTATGGTACAGGTTGATTACAGGTTGGTGCTTGGTTGATGCTTGTTTATGGTACATGTTGATTACAGGTTGGTGCATGGTTGATGCACTTTTTTTGTGGTATAGGTTGATTACAGGTTGTGGTACAGGTTGATGCATGGTTCAAATTTATTGGTACATGTTTACAGTGGTATATCTCACAGTGATAGTGTGACAGTGGTTCCATCATTCTACTTCTACTTCAGGATTGTAGGACGGGGCAAGGACAGGTGGTTGTAGCCACCTTTCGGTTGTAGACGAAGAATATTGGGGGTTGTAGCCTCCTTCTGGTTGTAGCCAAAGATTTTGGGAGTTGGAGCTTCCCTTAGGTTGTAGCCTGAGAAACTAGGGGGTTGGAGCCTCCTTCTAGTTGCAGCTGGAAAACAAAGGAAGTTGGTGCTTCCAATGAATGTAATTCTTCAAAACATATAAGAAAAAACATTCTGTGGTTTTCTCCTGATTTGGGATTCCACGTAAAACACTGGTGTACTGTGTATGTGTGTGATTGTTTATTTATTAATGCTCATTATTGGATAATAATTCTACATTGATATAACATTTGAAGAAAAAGGATTAATATTACGTTATTACTGATTCACCCCCCCTCTCAGTAATCCAACAGAAGGAGTATGACTCACTCCTAAAGAATCAAACTTCGCATATGGTTCCACTTCCACCAGAAAGGAACATTTTCAGGTGCAGATGGGTCCACAGGATCAAGAGGTACAAGGTTAGACAGGTTTCCAAAGGACTTCATCAGATCCATAAATATTTCTACATCTTCACAAAGACTTTCAGTGAGAAGAAGTTTCAGACTTTGCAGGATCATCTTGCAATGAAGAACACAGTTTCCTAACAACTTCCATTTTCTTCTTTCGATACATTATCCTTTGAGGGGGGGGTTTTGTTCCCACATGGTTTTATGTCTTTCCTCATTTTTATTCAGTGTTCATTAGTTTCATTGTACATGAGTACCTAAAATGGCGTAGTAGTCGGGGCTCATTTTTTACTCCATACTGATGTTCATAGGGGGTGTTGGAGAAATTTATATTTTTGGCACACTAGTTCAGTGGGAGTTAACTGACTAGTTCTATTTTAGACTTTAACACTATTTCATTGGGAGTTAACTGACTAGTTCTATTTTAGATTTTCTAATATTAGACCATCACTATTATGCATGCATTCCTAATTATAGGATGTCATTGCCTATATGAGTGAATATCACTAACTCATTGATAAGATCATAATATACATTGATTCTCATTATTCATTGTGCATCTCTCTTCATTTTCTTGATAAGCTTTGTTTGTGTATGCTTTAGCTAGATCTCCTATGTAGGTTTTCATGAAACACTGACATCCTTGCCCCATCCAATTTCCCTATAATATAAGTGTAGACAAACTATCACTATCACAATCACTACCACTACCACTGTCACTATCATTGCCTCTGTCACATCAACCTGTAACCCATCACTGTATCCAACCTGTCACTGCCACATCAACCACTGACACAACAACCTTGTTGGAAGCCAATTCAATTTTTTCCATTGCCCTATAAGCTGCCTACACCTATGTCTCCTGAACTTCAAATTGTCGTCGCATTTTGCAAATAGACGATATTTTCATTTCTTGCGACACTTGCAAATTAGTCTCGATTTAGTTTTCACGACTGTAAGCGTGGACAATCTTCCGTCGTTATTTGAACTATCATGATATTCTCATTGATATTCTAAATGACACTCACCTTTGGTTTATTATTGTGTGGCTAAATGAATTTTCAAACTATGCCTATTTGGACATTTTGGTTGCATAACTTAAACTGGTAAGGCATTGAGTATATAGATTTATATTGTTTAGGACTTGTCTAGTCCTCAGATTGCATAGGGGTCATGGTTTATTTTGTTTTTAAATGATGTGATCCTTATTATTATAAGATCTTGGCTTGTCAAATGTTATGAAATCGATTGTCACAATGTTTTATAAACGTTTGATTACACACCTATACAATGACACATATTTAACCTTTGGGTTTTGAACATTCGTGGTTTGAAATAATACAATGGCACATTGGTATGTTATCCACCGTTTGATTTTTGGGTTGGCCGAATAATATGGTTTGATTGATTGAACAGAGGCTGTACTTTGTCATTACTGCTTTGCATGGCGGTGAATAATCCCACCACACTCGCACGCGCACATTAATGCTTCCCCTCTCATCGTTCGTAGCTGTTAACCCAAACGACTTTGCTCCTGTGTGTTGTTGTTTTCAACCCGAACCCTTACCATGCACTTGCACCATGGCTCCAGTCGTAAGGGCTGAACCTAACAGTAGCCAGGCTCTATTGATGTTCAACAGTGCTCACAGTGACCTTGAGGAATTTGGATGGCTCCCGTTCATACAAAAGTTTGATGGTTTTAATCCCTTCCTGGCTCGGCAATTCGCATTGACCTTTGATGGTTGTCGAGCCAAGGTCGGGGATGTCCAATTGGAAATTGACGAGCAATTTCTCAGTTTAGCTACAGGTTTTCCTGCCACTAGAAAACGATGGTCCAAGAATTTCAAAGTGGAAGAGGTCCCGTGGACACTGCTCTTCCAGTCGCATAAGGTTAGCTCTTGTGATAAAGGTTTGCCCGCAAGCATGCTCAAACAACGTTGGCATGATTTGCTGATGATAATCAAACAATTTATCACCTGCGAGGGTCGGTATGGTTTTGTTTTCTTACACCACCTTCGTTTACTTATGGTTTTCATGGGATATGAGCTTAATATGCCTTATTACTTGCATAGAAGCCTGTTTAAAATGTCTAAGAGATACAAAAGGAACCAGGCTGATAGCAGCCTTTTTCACTATGGGTTGATTAAAATAATTGTTGTCTGTCATTTGGGGTTACACCGAGACTGTTGGAATGATTTTCTTATTCACAATAATTTTGAGGACTCAAACCCACCATAGGTTGACAAACCTGTGGTGAGCGAGGGCAAGTGTGTACCCCCGGTACCCTACAGTATTCTGTTACCTAAACCCCTACCTGACTCACCTATCGACCTACCTCACTCTGTGACTAAGGATTCCGAAACTGTTAAACCCGTGGGCAAGAAACCTAAAGCCAAACCTACTGCAAATTCCAAAGGCAAAAAGACTTCCTGTTTAATCTCTCGCATGGCGAGGAATATGACAAACCCCCCTGTTAATCCTGACCCTATCGTATTGAGAGAGGACTCTGATTAAGAGGTTGAACGTTTTTTGGCAAGCGAATATCCCTATTCGGAAGGTTTGTGTGCCAAACCCTCATTTGACTTCATGTCGAACCTACCACCTTGCTTGAAAAACAACCCTGATTACCCTGGCATTAAGCTGCCATGTAAATCCCCCAGTCATTCATCCAAACCCTCTCCTGAAACTGCAATTCCACCCTGTGATCAATGCAGCTCATGGTTGGAAATATATTATCTTGATGTACCTATGCTACAGTACAGAATTCACCATTTGGAGGATCAAGTTGCACAACTTACCAGTCAAAAGGCTGAGTTACCGACCACTGATAAGAAACAGAGGACGACAGGTTCTATCTTGTTTAAAAATGTGGAGTCAGCTACAGCGGTCGTGAATTCAAAGTTGGCATAGTTTGAGCAGCCTCACAGGTATGTTTTATCACTTGTTTATATAATGAATTCGAATTTGGTTTTGGATAAGTCTGATTACAGCGTGGATTTKCTCTGTCAYGTTATATGMATTATGTACATAGTTTTKCTTTGACTRAATGGAATTTYGTTTCCCAGTTTARTTTCGATTAGATTTTAATCGATCCGATTTGATTTGATATGGATTTGAGT
Source organism: Picea sitchensis (assembly GCA_010110895.2). NCBI lineage: Eukaryota > Viridiplantae > Streptophyta > Pinopsida > Pinales > Pinaceae > Picea > Picea sitchensis. Next base: position 15,548 of record SNQJ01S0209831.1, read on the forward strand.
TGTTTGATTTAGCCTAAATTGGATACTCTGCTGTCAATTGAAGTCATTTGTATCTATTCTAGACACAAGTTGTTTCTCATATTTCGACTTTGAACACAATCAAGTTTCGATTTGAATCAGTTACAATGTATATGATATGATTGGCAACAATGGTAAATTGTTACGATTTTATATATCCATATGATTTTGGATCAACAGGGATACGATTCGGGTTATGTTCGATATGATTCTGTTTCGTGGATAAATACGATTCATAACAGTAATACCCAGTCGGTTAATTCGTATTGGTCTATTCCACCATGTTATCAGTTCGTTTGCAATGAACATACTGTTTGAATTCGATTCGAGGAACGAAATCGACTGTATCCAGTCTCACGATTTGTTTCTATATTAGACTTAGTCGTGATTGATTTTGATTATTTACCCAGTTTATATTATGAATTCTGTTGATTCTATCACGCTCCTGTCTGTTGATTGTGCAAGGATCAATCACGAAATTCGT
>SNQJ01S0209832.1:0-16049 GCA_010110895.2 Picea sitchensis
GAGGTATAATTACAACGAATGGAATAAAGCCAACATAAATAAAATAACATTACTATTGTAATATGCCCCAATTAAGGGGTAATGAACCACTATTTAGGGATTAACAGATGAATTGTTGTTTACTGTAGGAGATCAATTAGAAGTCTCAGAAATTTCAATCAACAAAGATGGTAGACTAGTCAAAACATATATTGAATGACCATTCAACTCAGAGGTCTAGCATAAACAAGAACAAAGTTTGACTATCTAGTCGAAGGACTAAAAAATAGAACAAGAGAAACATAGTCAGAATTAACATCAAAGTGATCATCTTGTAACAATATAGAGGAGGCATTCAAAAACTTGATTCCAGAATACTTCTCATGAAACCATACATTTTATATAATAATGATTTGTTGTTTGACATGAGAAACAATATTTCCACAGAGAGAAAATACCTATATATATATAATACAAATATATAATATATAAATATAATATATATACTATATAAATTTAATAAAACAATAAAACAAACAAAACAAACAAAACAATATATATATATATATATATATAATATATAATATATAAATTTAATAAAACAATAAAGCAAACAAAACAAACAAAACTAATAACAAAACAATACAAACAAAATATGAATGCCTATGCCCATTCATGAGACAGAGCAGTGCACGTGCCCATTCATGAGGGATGAGAGCCCCGTGCAATGGTGCAAAACCCCCGAAACTAGGATGCCATTTGAGCCCATCGAGAGGGAGGAGAGAACCCCGAAACCAGGCCGCCATTTGAGCCCAACGAGAGGGAGGAGAGAACCCTCGCACAATGGAGATAAGGAGGCCCTACACCACAACGAATTGTGACAGTCCAACCCAACACACTTGATCAAGTGACACTGAGACTAAGGGCGAGGGTGAGGATGGTGAGTACCTCTGCACACTTGAATTTACATTTCTAATTCGAGAATAGTCTTTTTTTTTTACAAGTTTGTGTTGGTTCCATTTTTGTGTTGGAAGGAGATGGAAATATCACCTTCTTCTCCCCTTCCCATACTTTCCTCAAACCTTATTAGTCTCCCCCTCTGAGAAACTAAAGGAAGGATGTGAATTTGATGGTTTGGAAACAAGAGCTATCACTAGTCCATGTCTCTAGGGTCCCTTGTGTATTTTCTGCAGTGAATGCCATACCATGAGCATATATTCCAGGAGTTCTCGGTCATCGAGTTGGAGATAATTTCCAATGAGTTGGATGTGATGGCCTTCTGAAAATACAAAAGAGCATCGAGGTCCCTTTTATTTTGGCCATCCATTGACGAGAACATTGATTCACCTTCCTCCACCATGCATTCAAAATCATAATAAGTATGGGAATATAGTTTCCTCATAGAAGTTGTTGCAGGAAAAGAGGCAAACATGCACATAAGCACTGCTATCAGAAGCAAAATATCCATTTCTCCCTCTCTCATACAACGTATTTCAAAGTTCTCTAAGCTTTGTGTTCTTAGATACATGTATTTGAAAGCCTTCTGAGATGTGTGTTCTTAGTTATCCCTCCACACATTTATATATATGCCAGTTTTTATATTTGAAAGTTTTATGAGAAACAACATTTAAAATCAAGGTCTAGTCCTCTATGTGAAGTGGATCATCGAAGAAGATTGAAAATAATTTCTCTCTATGTGAAGTGGATCATCGAAAAAGATTGAAAATAATTTCTCTATCCTAAAGATCTTTAATACCAACACTTAATATGATTATAATATACATTGATTGGGACATTGCTCAATAATAAGGCAATGATGTATTGAGGGTTAGTTTTTGGGGATAAGGTTTCAAATATTTTATAGGGATCTCATTGGGCTTAAGCTCGTTGATTTTCCTCTTAACATGGAATTATTATAACTAGAGCGCAAGGGAAATGATTAAGTCATGTAAATTATCTTATCCATTTGATTATTCCTTTTCATGAACTAAAATGGTTGTGGATGTAATCAAGATGTCATCAAGATACATGGTTAGTTTCCATTAACCTCACATGGTGATTTTCATGCCTTTGATATCTGTGGCACAACAACTACAATTTGCAATCTTTTACTTGCATGGAACTGTCTTAACCTACATGGTGCATTTTGTTAACATGCACTCTAGGTACTAGTTGATATAATATAAGAGAGCATCGATACATAAGTATACTCAAGAACGAGTGCAACACACTGATACATATAATATTTGTTGTCATTGATATCATTTCTTATATGCCAAGTTATGAGCCCTTGGATCCTATTTCATTACTATAGCTTTAAATAAGGCAATCATAGGCAGAATAGGGCCTTGGAGTTTGAACTTTGTGGGGGAGAGTTTGATGATTTTTCATGGAGGTTTTTGAATTTATGATACTGCATAGAGAAAAAGTGCAAGCAAGTCCTTGAGAATTGCCTCACAATAATACCAGTATCATTGAATTAAACTCCACAATTTTTGGCACGTTCAATGAATTGACATGTTTAGATATGACTAGTCAAAGTGCACTACGAATTATCCTAGGATGTGGAGTAGGCACTCATCTTTATCCACTAACTAAAAAGAGAGAAAAAACAACTATTCTCTATTAGTAATTGCATAATTAGTAATATCTCTATGATTTATGTTCTCACCTAGCTCAACTCTGTCTCTCTTAACAATCATATGGAACATGGGTAGCTACAAGGATAAAGGGATAAAAGCATTAACATACAGGGGATGTGTCAAACCTGTAAACAATTTTTGGTTTATTTTCCATGCTTTGTGAAAGCCCTTGATGACCAAGAAATGGCATGAGAACATAAAATATTTCATACATGAAAAACTTGGTAGCTAGCAATAAAGAGACAAAAATAAAGGAATGACTAGGATTTAAAGAAAAATATAGCCAAGTCATGAACTCCAAAGGCTCTGAAAGCATTCTGTAAGCTGTGAATCTATGTATGAATTGGATTTTTATCGTCGATTAAAGGTTCTAGAGGCTATTATTGTATGACAAAGTCAATGTTTTGTGTGCAACAAAAAGTGTAAAGAGAGAACCTATTACTTTCTAGTCTTGGGTACTAAGATCACCATGTTTACACCTTATGTCTTGGAAAGGTTAAGAATTTCTAGAGAACATAAAAATTTGAAATCCTTATGTGACATTCCTATTATGAAACAAGGATTTGTATCATTTTTTCTTTATACATTGTTCTTTTCAGTGTTTGACGTGAACACATTATTCACAACATGTGGGTTCATAATTAAAAAACCCCCTTTATGAATGAATTACGTGATAAGATATTTGTCAACAAGATGAATCCCCTATGATACTTATGAGTATTTAAGATGTGTATGGTGGTATCTATAATAATAAAAGTTTACTATGTTAGAAATGATAACATTTGATTCAATGTTGTATAGGCGTACTAAGTGAACTATGACATTTTCATGGTATTTTTAAATTTTGGGTCATTTTGCTTCCATTTATCTATATAATTAGCTCATACTTTTTTTCATTAGCAGTGTTGCACACATAGTAATCAATCAATAAATTATTTCTTTGCTTCAAACTTCTTTCTCCTTCCCATAGCTAGTTTTCATCGAAGTTTAAATTCTTGCATTTTGTTTTCCTCTTGCATGGTTTAAAGAGTCGAGTCGAAACACCATCAGTTTCATGACCACTCCTTTGTGTAACAACAACCTAAAATACAATGCTAATTAAAATTTATCTAGCAACTTTTCTAGGGCTCTTCAAACCCATCTTAGCTTAGGTGTAGGTATTTGGAATAGGATTGTGAGAATAACTTTCCAAAGATGCTAAAAAAAAATGAAGATTTGAGTTAGTTAGTGAAATCCAGTTGCTATATCACTGACTCTGGGAAGCCCTTCTAACACAAGGGTCAAACAGAAGGTCACATTAGGGCCAAATTAGTAATCAAACCTACTTTGTTGGTATTGGTGTCGACTATTGACTATCCCCTCTCTACTTTGGTATAGTAGGTGGTACCATAGAGGCCATACTATTTTATTCTTCCTACCCAAGGTGAAAACACAGGGAAGGTAGTGTTGTACCTGGGATCGACATTGTCTACACTCACTCAGAATCCTTGGAGGGTTACCCACTACTCGGTGATGTAACTTGCACCAGGGAGTTAGTTCGTTAAGAAGGTTGTCAACGTAAATTTCTCACCTACCGAAACTCAACCCCTTTGTGCATCGATCCTGCGATGTTGGATTCCATCACCAAGTAGCACTTCTTTGTGAGAAGGTTTGTTTGCATGCTTGACTCCTAGATTAATTAGCGTGTTCTAGATAATACAAGTGTGAAAGAGTAACACTATGGTAATCATTATGAGCTTACTGTGATACCAAAAAGATACTAGTAATGAAGTCAAACCATTGTACTAATTAGTGTTACAACTTGATAGAACAATGCTTATGCATATACAATTTCATAGACTATTAAAAAATATTGATTAAAGAATAGAGCATTTTAACTGTAATTTTAGAGTAATTTAGTCTTTTGATTTATCTTTTCATTCAAAGAGTTCTAGTATTAATGAGAAAACATTTGTGTGTTCTTAATGAATAACATTTTTTCTAATAGAAACAACTTTTGTGTGTGCTTCACTATAGAAACAACTTTTGTTGTGTATAACTAAGTTAGTCATCACTATGTCAGTGGAGTCATCACTAAGTTGGTGTCATGATTTTAGTTCTCTTTTTGTTTCTCTCTCTTAAATGCAGGGATTAATTATTCCCACTTGGTTTGGGACATTTGTAACATTGTATCCCATAAATCTCTTGTGGTCCTTTAATATTGAACTATTGCCTCATGTTGCATTTCCTTTAAAACAGAGACTAGTTCCACATCTAAAACCATTTAAGGATGTATTGTCAGCACATATTTCATATTATTACTTTCAACCCTCATCTACAAGTTCATGGTAATTTCCTCCTTGTATGCGTGGGATTCTATAGATCTACTTTCCCCATTTTGTATCCAAAAATATAATTATCTCAACTATACATCTCCCACATAAGGGTTGGAGACCATTTCAATGGGAGAGGAAGAGCATATAGAACTCACATAGTAGGTTATTTTCTTTGTTATGGGACTTGTGATAGAATTCAAAAAATTATTTTGGGTGATCAAATTAGAATGACAAGTAGCCAATAATTCTATGTATCTGGAATTTATACTACTATTCTCTTAAATACAAGGCATATGTTTTGGTTGGAGGTCCGAAGGACAACATTTGTTCTACAAATTTGATAGCTTTATATATTGAACTTTCCAAAATCATTATCTTCTCAATTTTATATTTAGTTTATTCCTTTTTTCCTTCCATATTTTCTCTCAAATTTAAGTTTTCATTTCCTCAACTTTTAATTGTGTTCAAATGTTGCACACTTAAAATTTAAGACCTTTATTCTAGGGAAGAGACTACATGTTCATGTTTCTCCAAGGGTATAACTTATCACCTATTATATTATACTATAGCCTTCCATTTAATGATTTCTACCTATGTTTTCTTGATATGTTCCAAAAAAATCCATGTGCTTATGTCAACAACTCCCATTCTAGTAGGTTCTTGAGTTTCTTTCATACTTGGGATATTTGGTGTAGGGCCAAGTGAAGGAATATGTGTTTGTTTGGATACATGGGTCTTTTTACTTTCTCTAATTTTCCTAATCCTACTAATGTACTCACTTGTTTATAAGGACCATGGTTTATATGGGATGATGATCCTCTTATTTCTAGCAATGTGGTAGTAATGTCCTTAATTATGTCCCATGTTTTTGAAAAATAAGTATCTTTCTCCCATTGTTCTATCCTCTCAATTTTCCTTTTATTTTTAGTAATAGTTCCTTGGGGGTTAAGGACCTTATCAACACTCTTATTTCTCAATCTTTATCTAAATTTTAGGGTCTACATCTATTTATGTGACAATCTATAAAGTGTTTCATCACTGGTCTTTAGAAATCTTTTTGAAGAAATTTTATGTGTTTACCTTGTTAAAGCATCAATAATGATTACTTTCACAAGACCGATGTGATAATTCCATTAGCTTCCCTCATTTCATTACTTTCACAAGACCGATGTGATAATTCCATTAGCTTCCCTCATTTCATGTAACACCCATACATGATGTTAAACTATTCATCTTCCATTAAACATACACAATAAAAATTTTGCTTTAACACAATTTCATTTTACTTTTCATTTTACACAATTATTCTACATTTTCAATGATAACAATAACACATGTGATGAAATAAGTAGTAGGCTAACTTTAAGATTTAAGAACTTAAAACAAAAGGCTCAAAACATCAATAACAAAATATCACTCTAAAAATACCTCCTCCCAGTTTGTAGAAGCTCATCAGTTGTAGTGTGGTTCTGGGCGCTTCCAAGTATTCTCTCCCCGCTTGCCCAGAGTGAAACAATGTAATCCTCCATGCCAACTAGGAGCTCTAATGCAGGCCTAGCTCCAAGAAACCTTTCGGGTTTCTTGGCCTGCACTGACCCCAAGAACAACAGCAAAGCATAAATGCTCAAAGGAAAACTATCACAAGAATCATCTCTTCCAAAAATGTCACAACCTCTCATCATGCCTCAACCTCTCCACCTTCTCCTTCATTAATGTAAGCCTACACACTTCCCTAAAGTCTCCTCAAACTTCACCCTAATAATACTATCCATCCACCTCCTTTACCAAGACATTTTGGGAAAAACACAAAACTAAATTATAAACTAATTTAGATGGAAAAAACAACAAAATGTAAAATAAAACAAGCTCTGTTCTCATATTAAATGCACATTTTCTGATTTCATTTTCCAAAATGCACATCTCAACATTCCTTTAATTCATCAATTTATTTATAAAGTTTTAGTAGCTGCATTTTAAATGCTCTGTATATTTGAAGTGCAATATAATTCTAGTACATTCAATAAACATTCAATTAAATAGTTAATAACTTCACTTTTAATAATTAATACATTAATTATTTATACTAGTGTACATGGGTAGAATATGTGTAAAAGTGAGTTAGTTGATGGTTACATCTCATGGCAAAAATTAATGATAAAACAAATTAGGTCAGTTTCAGTGTATAGTTCTATATATGATCAGCTTCATGTATTGTTCTGGAAGTATAGTTCTATGATCACTACAATGCATCAAGTTAATACTTCATCTCAATCTAATCCAAATTATACTGACCATCATCAAATCACTGTCACACTTAAAATGCCTATGGTTGGAAATCAAGCGAGGGTTTAAAGTAGAAACAAGGGAGTAAACACAGTGCACCTTAACCACCTGGCATTCCCATATCAGCATCTTCCTAAACCTTACCCATCTTCCATCCCACCTTCATGAAGATTCAGAGCTACCATAACTCCACCTGAACTCCAGGAGAGAACCCAAGTGGAAGTGACACACCAAGATTCCTAGCAAGGCAGCACCCTACAGTTCTCATCATACCTGCCTCCTCTGGGAGCTTGAGCTGTAACTGCCTCCTCCTGTGACTTCTGTGTTTCTTTGAGATGCCAAATTTCAAAGAAATGCCCCTCCCATAGGAACTAGGTCAACACCCTATACCGGCAGCTACACTGCAACTGCATCGCTCTTTGGAGTCACCATCAAACATCCACTCTGTAATCCTTAAAACCAGACTCTTGCACTAGGCAGTAATATTTCGAATCGTAAATCAAATAGTAAGTACAACTTATAGCACACACAATATCTTCTTGATGTCTACTACATCCATGTTATCTCATCATTGAAGTCATTTGGCTATCACATAGATCATCACCCCCAGAGGTTTGCCCACCCACACACACATTGATGCAGATATACCAAATTCCTATATAAGAATCCTATATTTGTATTTACGCCTAGTCTAAGAAATGTATTCCTATTTACATCATGTATCTATCCATATAAGACATTCTCACAAATGAGGAATTCCTGGAATTTGTGTATAATGTACCCATCTATTCTTTTAATTTTCACATGCCCCAAGAATCAAATAACTATCTTTGTCATGAGCATTTATCATATAACATACAAATAGGTTCATAGAGGTACAAATGTCTAACCAAGTCTAACCCACTCCAAACAAAATAAGTAAACCTCGAATTCATACATTTAGTAAGTTGAAATCAAGGTTCTAACCATCTAAGGTCAAAATATGGGGCATTACATTTCACCTTAAAAATAATTTCCTTTAGGGATGATAGAAATGAATGTGCAATAATGCATTGTCAAATAGTGGAAAATAAATGAAGTAAGTTGAAATGAACAACAACTTCTAATCTCCATAACAATAGCTGTTAGGCATCTCTAAACTCATAGTTATAACCTTATCATGGACTATAGTGACACAAGGAATACATCCAAAACATTTTCACAAAATCCACATCTACACTGGCATGATTCCACAACTAAATCCATTATGAAGAGTAGAACCTAGAACGCTACACTTAAAGCATATTAGCTAAATGGTAAACTATAGAAAATTTAGGATGTCGCTACATTCTGATAGTGGAAATATTTTCCTTTGATTATTGTTCCCATGAAGTATAATCAAGTAAAATCTCCAGTGGAATATATGGAACTAATAAATACTCAGAAATGAAAAGATTCCACTGGTAATTCATGTGGATAATATTTCTTTTAGCAGAATTAGGGGATAAGTCTTTCCATCATGAATGTATTCTTTTATAAGTTTATTAGACAGAATTCCCTTGTCAAGGTATTCCCTCACAATTTTTATAATCACGTTAGGGGATACAAATTTTGCATACACTTTGAAAGAAATACATAAGGACACATTCCTTATGTATTTCTTTCAATGATAATGCATTGTCAAGAGTGATAATAGACTAGATAATAGTTCCAAATATTTCTTCATCATCCACTTGTCCTACCCAAAATGGTATTTTAGTTTCAATAAAATGTTTAGCAGGAGGATATAGAGCAAGTCTCTTTTGGGAAAATCATTAATAAATTTTCATGTCCCACATTCCATAACCAATGTAAGTATCTATTGTATCTAACCAAAGTCTTCCAATGATGATGGGATTTCCATTGAGTTTATCCTCAAGTTACAACATGATAAAATCTACTAGATATTCTTGGGAGCCTATTGAGATTATCACATATTATAATATTCCTTCAACGATGACAATATACATGTCTATCAACCAAAGTATATTGGGTGTGCATCTTAATAATTCTCTCAAATTTAATTGAGGATTGTCTCCTTGTCATTACATTGATTGCGCCCCCTAAATACATCAAGGTATTTTGATAAAGTATTATTTATGTAGAGCATCTACCAAGGATGACTAGGATTAGAATAAATAGGGCTCCACTATATATATGGGTCATTGCAATCCAATGCAATAGCCTTCAATTCAAATAATAAATTATTCAAGCCACAAAAACTACCTTTCTCCCTCAATTCTCAAATCAATATCAATTATGGAGACGATATTTACAAGATCTCATCAAGAAAATCAGAGATCCATTTCAGGATATAAAGTATTTGAGAGGAAAATATGCCCCTCAGACATGAGATCAACAAGCTACCTTACAACATTAATTGTGGGTGGATATATTTTTGTCATTATAGGTCTCTTTATGCATGGTTCCTTGATAATTGTTTTTGTATATGGGCACATCTTTGATAGCTTAAAGGATTGGGATTTGGACAGATAGATTTTTTAGTTATCCTAAGAGTTTATTTTTAAATTGGTTGTTGTAAATGTGTTGAACCTACACATAATAGATCTAGCTAGAAAATACCACACACATTTGCAGAGAGAAATTGAGAAAGAAGAAGAAAGATAGAAAGAATGGAAGAATTCTAATTAACTGTAATGAATAATGAATAATTTACACATGATATACTTTGTATAACTCAATAAATGCGCACTGGAAGAGAACCAATGTGCCATAGTGGTGGTCTAGAGTGACCTAGACACACACCAATAGTTATAGGAGTGAACTGCCACCTAGTCTAGTCTCTCCGGTAGTTACGAGAGTGAATTGCCACCTAACTGAGTTAACTAGTCAACCAGTCTTCAGTTAACTGTCTGAAAAAAAGTGTAGTGAGGAGTAGATCAAGGAATCAAGGGTAATGCACCAGTATAGTGATGAAACCAAGGCTAATTCACATTAGCATGGTGATGTTCCCAATGTTGCATGGTGAAAAAACCAATGCAACATCTAGACTGAACTCAACTAGTCAAACTGAATTGTCAATTGAAGAGAATATTCTCCAGGTGGAATATTCTCTCCTAAAATATTGGATAATGGATAATGACTAATAAAAAAAAAAATTAGAAAAAAAAAATCCTAGGTGTGTGAAGTAACTCCAACACCCCCCCCTGAACATCACTATGGTGAAAATAAAGAATGGTTCCTGTCAACGAGGCCATGTTAGGTACCCAAATACAAAATATACACTAAAAATAAAGTGAGGAAAGAGGGAAAACCTCATGGGAAACCCCCCCCTCAAGGTACAATGTATGTAAAAAGATGAACTGACAGTTGCGAGGTAACTGTGTCCTTCACTCCAAGACGACTTCATAGAGAATGGAACTTCTTCTCAGTAAAGGTCTTGGTGAAGATGTCTGTCATCTGTTCTGCTGAAGGACATAAATGTAAGTCGATGATCCCATCGTGTTATAAGTCCCATATGTAGTGAATGTGGATATCGATGTGCTTCATCCGCTGCGTCTGAAATAGATCTTTGCAGAAATTCAGAGTGCTCTAGTTGTCACACCAGATGACGATTGACCGATGAAATTGAATTTCCAACTCAGTGAGACAATTCTTTAGCCACATAGACTGAATGGTTATGTTTACTACCCCTCTATACTCTGACTCAACTGAATAAATATAAATATCATCCTGCTTCTTGCTCGGCCAGTAGATAGGCCTAGAACCAAGACTGAGTGAGTAACTAGATGTGGACTTGTGATTAGTGCTATGGCCAACCCATTTAGAATCAATAAACTTGATGATATATAATGTAGAGCCTGCTACATAATGAATCCCAAAGGTGATGGTGCCTTATACGTATTGAAGGATACACTTTGTAGCCTTCCAATGTAGCTCATGTGACTCCTTCCTGAACTTGGAAAATGTGCCAAATGCATAAGAGAGGTCTTTTCTAGAGTGTGTGAGATACAACAAGCTCCCCACTAGCTGTCTATACAGTGTGTTGTCAACCAATGGAGTGTCCTATCCATCCTCAAGTTTGAATCCTGATAGGAAAGGAGTTGGAGAAGACTTGCAGTTTGTCATGTGAAATATCTCAAGGAGATCTCGTGCATACTTGGCCTGAGACAGTTTGTCGCCCGATGCATCTTGACTGATCTCGAGTCCAAGGAATAAGTGTAGTGGACCCATGTCCATCATAAAAAACTTGTCATGTAGAATCCCATTAACTGACACAATCGATGAAGTCAAACAACCGGTGATAAAAAAAATCATCAACATACATAACTAAGAGTTGAAGTGAATCATCCGTTTTGAGCATGTAGACATTCCGGTATGATTTACAATGTACAAAGTTTTCTGACAACAAGTAGGAGTCCATATTGGCATACCAAAGATGAATCTTGCATAAATCCATGGGGTTGCTCCATATATATCTCCTCAGAGAGATCACCATGAAGAAATGCATTCTTCATGTCCATCATATGGACTTCCCATCCCTTGGATTCCATAATGGAAAGTACCAATTGTATGGAATCCATATTCACTACTGGAGCAAAGGTCTCATCATAGTCAATACCATGCACCTGTTGAAAGCCTTTGGAAACAAGCCTGGATTTGTATCTGCTAATCTGTCCATCCGCTGCATTGTCCATCCATTGCACTCTTGGTCCTGTAGAACCATCTACATCTAACAAGTTTCCTTCTAGAAGGAAGGGGAACCAGATCCAGCGTATGGTTCTTGATGAGGGAGTTGTACTCCTCATTCATGGAGGATTTCCAAAAGGAATTTCCAGCAGCCTTTCCATAATACTGTGGATCTGAAGACTGAACCAATAAAATATGTCTGGAGGGAAATGGTTCAGTGGTAGTGAGTGCAATAGGAGGCTTCTTGAAATCAGATCGAGTCCTCCTAGTATCAGCTGGATCACCAAAAAGATCCCCTGCATCCTGAAGAGTAGTCTGTGCCCACTTGGGCCTCTACTCTAGCTCTGCATCTGCATCTGGATGCTCTAACTCTGCATATGACTGTATTGACTCTGTATATAGATCATATGAGTCCTCTAAATCAGAACTCTCGTCTGAAGAAGATTTAGGATGTGCATGCTCATCGTCTCAGACAGGTGGAAGAATGAAGGTGTATGCATGCGACTGTTGAGGTACATGCGAGACACTATCCTCGAATTGGACACTTCGTTCAATGATTATCTGGTCCGAGGAAATATCAATAAGTATATATCCCTTCAAACCATTGGGGTATCCAACAAAAATACACTCAGTGCTCTATGGATCAAGTGCCTTCCACTTTTCAGAGGGAATCCAATCCTATGCACGTGAATCGAAAATACAAAAGTGAGTCACTTCCAGTTTGAGGCCGCTACAAGCCTCATAGGGGGTCTTATCCTTGACAGATATATGAGGAGATCTATTTTGGATGTATGTTTCACAATTAAGTGCTTTCACCCATAGTCTCTATGGTAGTGACTTTTCATGTAGCATGCAAGATGCCACTTCTTTTAGAGATTTTTTTTTTCCTCTCAACAACTTTGTTTTGTTGTAGAGTATAGGGAACTGTGTGTTGCAACTGAATCCCTGCCTCATGAAAAATATTATGGATCTCATGATTGACATACTCTCCATTTTTATTAGTTCGAAGGCCTTTGATTTTATTTCCAGACTGCGTGTCAACCATGGATTTGAAATCTTTGAGGTGTTGAAAGACCTCAGATTTTTTCCTAAGAAAGTAAATCCACGTGAAACGTGAGAAATCATAAAAAAAAATGAGAATAAACCTCACTTTTATGATATATGGACGTGAAAAAGGGCCCATGAGGTCACTATGGATCAGATCTAAAGGCACGAAATCTCTTTGAGACTTTCCTTTATTGAATTTCTCTTGAGGGTGTTTTCCAAGAACACACCCCTCACATACTCCCTTGGAGAAATGGATGTTTTGTAGACCATCAAAAAATATTTTCTTGCTAATTTGTTTCATATATCTGAAATTCAAATGTCCAAACCTTTCATTCCATATCCTACTACTTTCATCAGCATGGGTAAGCAGTAAAGAAAAATCTAGTTCAATAAATTCAGTAAATGTTTACAATCTAGATTGATGATTTACCTCACTGGTAGCAACCCTAGAGTTGGTTTGCATGTCATAGATGTCCACTGCATTTGGTGTGAATATAAATTTCTTTGCAGTGATGGAATTTGACATCTTATACAAGGAGAGAAGGTTGACGAAAAGTTTGGGAACGTGCAACACATTCTCGAAGCTTCCATTGGTGAGTTCAATCCTTCCTTTGCTGGTGACTTCGACTGAAGAGTTTTCCCCCATCAAAATAGGAGGACCTTTTCATGCATCCAATGAAGAATAGAATTCTTTTATTTCAGCCATGTGATGTGATTCTCCTGAATCTATGATCCAAGCATCGGGAGAGGAGTTGATGGAAATCAAGGCATGGCTAGAATTGCCTTTCTTGGGATTTTGATCTTTTGGCTTCTTCTTCTTGGAACCCTTAGGGATGCGATATCCAAGGTTGTTTTTCTAAAGTATTTGAGTCATTAGATCTATTTTTTTATGCATGCATGCAGATTTTGGATGGAATCCTTTATGGCAGTATGAGCATTTCTCCCCTTTTCTTCCCTTTCCCCCTTTGGATCCATAGGCATCAGTGAAGGGTCTTGAGTACCCTTCCTTCTTTGTATGTGCATGAGCTTTCCTTTTGTCTTTATATTTAGATTTATGATATTTATGGCTTCCATATTTCATAGTAAGTGCATGCACCTTTGGGCCTTTGATTTTTCCCATGTTGATGAGCTTGGTTTGATCTTGTGTCAGGGATCCAATAAAGTCCTCAAGAGAAGGCATCTTCCAAGTGGCTCTAGAGGAAAATTTGACTGAATGGAATGTTCATATGAACATGCAGAATTGAGGACCAAGTTTGGAGAGAATGGTGTGAATGATTTCTTTCTCCTCCTTATATTTATCAACCCCGCAAGATTTTAGTTGCGACAGTAAATCCTTGAATTTTGTAAAGAAATCTTGGATATTGTCGAAGATTTTTGGATCCAATGTGAGAAATTCCACCTCCAACATGTGTATCCTCATCTCATCCTATTTTCAAAATATCCATTACAAGGTGGTCCAAGATTCATTGGGAGTCTTATAGCAAGATATGTGAAAAAGGAAATCGAGAGAAATAAGACTGCAAATTGTACCGAATGCTTCATCCATTCGATTTAAATACTTGGATTTTTCTATGGGTGATGTCAGTTCTGTATCTGTATTCAAGGTTAACCTATAAAATCCTCTATTTCAGAGATGAATCATTATTCTCTCCTTCCATTGAAATTAGTTGTAAGGTGTAAGAATGAATTCTTTTGGGAAATCCATCTTTCCGATGTATTCAATCTTTTATGCCTGCAAACATTTTTGGTGTAGCTTTTGCTTAGCATTCCGTTGGATATGATACCATGTAAATGTGTTGAACCTTCACAGAATAGATCTAGCTAGAAAATACCATACACATTTTCAGAGAGAAATTGAGAAAGAAGCAAGAGAGAAAGAATGGAAGAATTCTCATTAACCATAATGAATAATGAATAATGAATAATTTTCATATGATATACTCTGTATAACTCAATCAATGCACACTAGAGGAGAAACAATGCACCATAGTGGTGTTATAGAGTGATATGGACACACACCAACAATTAAAGGAGTGAACTTCCACCTAGTCTAGTCCCTTAGGCAGTTACAAGAGTGAATTGCCACCTAGTTGAGTTAACTGGTCAACCAGTCTTCAGTTAACTGAATGAAACAGAGTGTACTGAGGAGTAGATCAAGGAATCAAGGGTAATGCACCAATATGGTGATGAAACCAAGGCTAATTGGAATTAACATGTTGATGATCCCAATGTTGCGTGGTGACAAATCCAATGCAACATCTAGACTCAACTCAACTAGTCAATCTGAAGTGTCAACTGAAGAGAATATTATCTAGATGGAATATTCTCTTCTAAAATATAGAAGACTAGATGACTAATAATGACTAATAAACAAGGAAAAACCTTAGGAAAAATAAATCCTAGGTGTGTTTAAAGTAACTCCAACAGGTGAATGTCCTCTTTTGTTCAATCCTCTTTAGATAAGGCATTTTTTCTTGGTGCATCTTATTGAAAAGGAAACTAAGTTTCTTCTTGGACATCTAGATTCTAAGTCCTTAGGTGGGTTTTCTTTCAATTTATAGATTTCAACATTATCTAGGAGTTTCTTCTACGCTACCACATTGTATTCACATTGGATGTTTCTTTTAGTCCCATTGACCTACTTTTGTGGTCATTTGTTGGAAATTAATAACATTATCTTATCTTATCTACATCTCTAGAAATTATTAACAACTCACCATGGATGCCTTTTCAATTTTAACAAATTGTTTGGGATTGAATCACCCTATTCCATATTCATTAGCAATCCACTAAATTAGGTTGGTCGACTAAAGGAGAAAAGAGAATTGGTGTTGTCAATGAAAGTAATTCCAAGAGAGACCAAGATCACAATAAGTCAATGAAATATGTTGCATGAAGCATTTCAAATAAATATTGTCTAGTCATAGTACACAGTTGGTTTGTTTGCATGCTTGACTCCTAGATTAATTAGCGTGTGCTATTTGTTCTCCTTAGTTGGCCTTAGGATTGAGTATGTGTCTAATGACATCAATTCCGGGGTCTTCCAACTAGCATCAGGTCTTATTACCGCCACTTGTTGGCATGTGTCATTTGACTCCAAACATGCCCCTATAAT